>LKNJ01004384.1:0-32409 GCA_002120245.1 Maccullochella peelii
CACACACATATACACACACACACACACACACACACAAAGCACGTACACGCAGGTATGAGCACATTCAAGCATGCAGAGACTTTTGTGCAAAAAGCAATGCATGCAGTGATGTGTATATCGAAGGACAAGAATACCTTTTCTTACAAAGCAACAGAGGAGAGGAAGCAAGTTTCCCTGCAGAAATACAAGCAACACACACTCACACACAAACAATCTTCTTCAGGCTTAACTTGGGTGGGTGGGGATTGAAACAGTGGCAGGAGGAGCAGTGACACAGCACCGTGATAAGCCTGGAGGAAGAGGATAATAGGTGTGGGAGCTGTGTGTGCGTGAGATTCTTGGTGTTGACAGTGTAAGTGTATGTGTGAACGTGTGTGTGTGTGTGTGTGTGCGCGTGCGTCTGTGTGTGTGAGAATCTGTGTGAGTGCACCAGCACACCCGCGTCTCCCGGGCTTCACACACTGTCTCTCTGCAAAGCTAACACAATATCACTTGAAGTTTCCCAGCTAAATCCTATTTGCAGAAAAGACTGGGAAGCAGATCATTTTAATTGCAGGATGTTTTCTCAGACTCCCAGCTTTGCCAGACTGCCCTCCTCAGTCCCCGTACTTGATTTGTGGTTTGAACGAGTGAGGCAGGAAGAGCGAGAACATGATGTGTGCGCTGTATGAATTGTATGTAACTGTGGAAAATTAGGAGAGCGTGCTCATGTGTGCTAGTGTTTTTGAGCAAGTATGAGTTAGATGTGAGTGCCAGTAAATCTCCATTAGCTATAGTCAAACCATGACTAGAGTCGGCTCTGGAAACCTGTGCTGCTTCCTGGATCTATCTATCTTCATAGTGTTGACCTCTCATTTCATTCCAAGTACTTTCCTTAGAGTTTACCTGTCTTATGTTATCTTGCAGTAAGCCCAACTTTTTGAGTCTGAGGTGCCTATTAACTTTGATCTCTCTCTCTCAACTTGAGGCCTGCGTGGAAAAAAACACAGCCCTCTCATTCATATGAATGGAGCTAGAGGGGGAATTAAACCTGGCTCAACCTTTGCCGCAATGCAATGCCACGTCATTAGCCAAAAGAAACACGAGCATTTAGACGATCATTACTTAAACAAACCCCGACGTTAGCCAAACTTAACATCCATCACAATTTACTCAAAAACCTCCTGGTTCAACGTTGACCTACTGTACTTGCCATGGTTGTGTGTGCACACAGTTTTGCTTTGAAAGTAGAGAATGTTACTGATGTTTCAGGTGTGCTCAGATGCCCTGATGTAGTGATGTCATTGTATTTCCAAATCTCAGCAATTACTTTGGTGAGTACAATGTTATGATAACTTGTGGAAATGATCTGATGACCAAAGCTACGAAAATAACCCTGAATTATGCTTTAACTGTGAATAGTAATTGTCAGGAAAAAGAGACAACGTTTTGATGTCTTCAAACTTGTTTTAAGGCTTAAACACATTAAGAATAAAGTTTTCTGAAGACTTTTGTGCCTTGTGATGAGACATTTCACATGCAACACGGACAATTTGCAATATTCTACAATATCTACAGTGTCTATCATTCCCTGCAGCATAAAAGTCTTCATCTGAGACCACGAGTCACTTGTTGCACCTGTACCCTCACACACACACACACACACACACACACACACACACACACAGCCAATAATTATATTAGGACAGCTTTCTGTAATGCTTCACCCTGCCCAGAAACCCTCCTGAGAGATCATATTGCCTTAGAGGGTCAGAAGAAGGACAGGACGTTTGTGTGTGTCTACCAGTCAATGTCAAGCTAATTGCCGTCTGTACGTAACCATGTTGACATTGTGACACACACACACACACCCACACACCCACACACACACACACACACACACACACACACACACTCGCTCTCGTCTTCCTTTTAATTAATTTAATCTTTAATCTTTCTTGTAGGCAATGAGGAGAAGCCATAGCTCATAGACTGCGGTGACAAATACAACACAATCAATATGACCAACATGGTGGGTGAGACAAAGCAAATGGCACCTGAAAATATTACCAATCTGTTATTAGAAATTGGGAAGAGTACAGTTGGAAATGAATTCATACAGCAAACAGCTCTTGTTTGCTGATGAAGACGTAATTGGAAAAAAATACATTGTACATAGAACATCATGTGTATTATGGTTTGCTTGAGTCACCAATGAATTGCTTCCAAGTTCTCAGTGTCCTTGCTTCAGTTGTGACCAATTTCTGTCATGTTTGCAGCCTTCTTGCTGAGTCAAATGTACCGAGAAATGACTTTGCAGTGCCATTTCCTCACGTAAAGATCCAAATAAATTAAGTTTCTTAGCGCTGGTGTGCTGCTGCTTATTCAGTTATTTGCTGACAATAAAGTTAGACACTGAGTGTATCTCTCTATTCTAGACATCCTCTGCTCTCTCTTTGTTCAATTTAGAAAATATTAACCCTACACAGAGCACAGGAAACATACACTGGGAAATTGAATTGCAAGCAAACAGAATCAACTTCCTAAATAATGCATTTTACAGTATGGAAAATCATTCAAGGACATACTACTATTGTATGTTATATGCTGTTATGAACAGTATTGACCTGAACTACAGTACGAGCACTGCATAAAAACTACTATGGATTGTGGATTGGTCCTGATTTTCAATGACAGGGAGATACAGTATACAAACCCATGGACCCCTTTTTATAGAGTGGACCTGGTTTTTGGAGCAAGCTGAGGCGTTTGTGTGTGTGTGTGTGTGTGTGTGTGTGTGTGTGTGTGTGTGTGTGTGTGTGTGTAAGGGAGAGGGTGAGAGAGAGAGAATGACAGAGACAATAGTCACAGTGGGTGCCAGGCTGATGGTTAAACACATGGCTTCAGCTGTCACTGTACACCAGTCTGTACGCGCTCACACGCACTACTAATTGCGACAGAAAGGACCATTACTGATGTAATACAGCTGTGTTTGCCTCCTCACTTACAGAAAAGTATGCTTCATAAGCCACCTACACACTGTACTGTATACAGCTCTCGACTGATCTGTATGTGCTAGAGAGGCTTTGCTTCTTTATATTTGTGGCTGCACCCAAGGGTGTTTTATATGGACTCAGGTGAGGCAGCACGAGTACAGACTGTACATTGCTGTTTTAGTGTCTTTAGTTCAGCTATAAAGTTTCCTCTGTTTCTGTGAAAATGACATATTGATGTAGTTATTGAATGATTTGTGGGATTGTGTTGTTTTCTAGCTGCGATATTGACGTGGAAAATTTCAGCAGTCCGCCCGTCAGTTCTGTTAACAGTCTGACTTGGTTGTCTGGTGATCAGTGGCAGGGTTACAGACCACATTTTAATCAGTTGTGTTTTGACATCTGTTTGTACTCCTGAGGATTGAAATATGTTTCAGGATTTTGACCAAATTGAATTTTGGGGATTATGCTTATTTGCTGTTTTACTAAAAGTCAGATAAGAACATTGATACCAATTTCATCTTTGTGTGTTCAGTAGAGAGATTGGTCCTGGACGCTTTTAGCCTAACTTAGCACACTAGCAACTTCCACCACGGGGGAAACAGCTAGCTAGAAAGAGAAAAATTCACCTTACAACAACTCCAAAACTTTCTTATGAACATGTTGTATCTTCTTAACTTGTCTTCAGCCGTCAGATTTACAATGAAGACACGAAATCTGAGGCGCTGTCTTCCACTGCACCCGTTGTAAATAGTTAGCTCCTCAATAGTTAGCCAACCGCTCAGGACCAGTCTCACTACTGAACAGACAAAGATATTAACAAAATGTTAATATACAAAATACAATGTGTAAGTATGAGAACTATGGAGTTGTTGGAAGGCACCTTTTGACAGAACTAAGCTATTTCACTCTGTTTTCAGTCCTTGTGCTAAGCTAGGCTAAAAACCACTGCAGCCTCTACTGAATGCCAGAGCTGTTTTTAAGCGTTTTGGAGGCCGGTCCAAATCAAGTTTGAAGTAATGTAGTGATCCAAGTCTATCAGATCTCTGAAAGCTAATGATTGAATATTCAGCACTACAAAGCCTGCTTGAGCCTGTCTTTTTATTGGTCTGGGATTTTAGTGGGAAAAACACAAGTCAAGTCACAAGTTCTTATTTTTGAGTCGTAAGTCTGACTCAAGTCTAAGTCTCAAGTCTATAGCTCTGCTGAATGCTGATAAAATTGATATCAATATTCTGTCTTAACTGCCAACAAGAAAGCAAGGGTGTTGGTCTCATTCCACACTGAATTGTACATGTATGTTTTTTATGAAAATCTGTGTATGCAGCAGTGGTTGTGCTGTGGTACACTCTGTCTGTCAAATACAAACCTTATAGACACGGCCTCATAAACCACTGCAATGAATAAGGCCATCCTGTCCTGGGTCAGGCTTCAGTCTAAACACAAGTGTCCTGGTTTATCTCTGCTACGTCACACTCCATTATTTTTTAATCACACACGCGCACACACACACACACACACACACACACACACACACACACACACACAGACCACCTGTCACTTGCTGTGTGTGTGTGTGTGTGTGTGAGTGAGAGAGAGAGAGAGAGAGACACAGAGAGTTTTGGATGATAGTAAGAGTCAGTGTCCCTATATATCCGGGTCGCTCAGTGTCAGCTGAAGTCTGCAGGGCCCAGAAACTGGGTCAGTTTTCTGTGTGTGTGTGTGTGTGTGTATGTCAGCATAATGTGCCTGTGTCTAATGTGTTTTTGATTTAATTCTATGAACTACATAATTAACTAAATAATACGTATTGTCTCACATTAGCCCAGAGATGAGTCACCATTGAGGTGACATTTAAAGCTGGTCTTAAAATGAATGGAGGAGAACCTTTGTGTGTATGTGTGTGTGTTTTTAATTGAGCGCACTTGCTTTTTTTTTGTCTGTCTGAAAGAGATGGAGTATGTAAGATAATCTATCACGGAGTTGATTGTGCTGAAAATGTGAAGTTTGAACACATGACAGAAAAATGAAACAGTGAAAGTCACAGACAGTAATTCTGGAAATCCACCAAGACCAGTAACAAATTCCTGCATCCCCCTTATAACAGAGCCATGGCGTACTGATACCAGCTGAATCAGGTGAACTTTAAAAAATTAAACTGCTCGACAGAAACCTGAGAAACAATCACACATGACACATGACAGTGTCGCTAATGAGTTCAGTGGTTAATGAAGTATATACCTATGCTTTACACATTAGATCAATTATGAGATGTTAATAAGAACAAATTTCGTTTGCCAAGTTGTGAAAAATGCCTTTGGATGATGTTTACCTTTTCTGATAATGCAGTTATACATGTTGGTAATCCAGTCTATTAATAACAGCTCAGGGGTTTTTCACTTTCTACTAAACCACCAAGTCTAAAGTTGTAAATGTTGATAAGCTGTTAATAAATGCATTTTTGTCCTTTTGCAGAAGTTAAGTGGTCAAATAGTCCGTCTAGTCCAGGGATTTTTCACAACCTGGCATCCCAAAGTTTTTTCTCATTTTATTTTATGAATTTATTCATTTTTGGGGGGCATTTTTATGCCTTTATTGGTTAGCGACAGTGAAGAGACAACAGGAAATGACAAAAGCTTTAGTGAATGATTAATTAACTGCTGATAAAGCCTTTTTTGTGATACAGTCATGTGTGACTCTTTCTCAGGTTTCTGTTGAGCAGTTTTATTTTTGATGGTGGACTGTGTGCAGGCATCTAACAGGAGGGTCTTACACATACAGGCTTCATATTTGTGCTACTGCTGAATTTTGTTACCCTTTTTGACGTTACCCCAAACTAGTGAATATTATAGGAAGAATAACTCTGATGATTGTGTGGAGAAAGTCATAAATTCAGTTTCATGGCCGCAAAGGTAGTGTCGTGTCAGCAGTGTGAGTCACCGAGACAGAAACAACAGCAAATGTCTTTAATATATTAAAGAAAATGTCAGTGTCTGGAACAATAATTGTAAAATGGAGAAATAATTCACTGGGTTTGCTGCTAAATGTCTTCATGCTTGTCAGATGGTTGTATAAAACGGTTTAAATAAACCAACCATAAAGAATATGGATTAGCTGTAGTCATACTGAGCTTTGATGCTTTTTCTTCCACTATGACTTTAAATTCACTCTGAGTCACACTGGATGCTTTGGCAAAACACACCAGCTTCTCAGCTGCGCAGCCAATAAGTCACAACTTGAATTCAACTGAGCAGAGAGGAGGAAACAGAGAGAGGCACATTGTATCCATTTAAAGTGGTCAGCTCAGTGATGACTAAGCCAAGACAATCCCCTGCTGCCACACACGCACTCACACCCACACACACACACACACACACACATACACACATACGCGCGCGTGCGCGCACACTCTCTCGGACACTTGCTTCACCTCTCGCTGTCCCCTCCTTGTTTCTCCTGATCTTCACAGACATATGGCTTACCGTAATGCGAGGTGGCAATGACTCATTGTGTGTGTGTGTGTATGTGTAAGTGTGTGTGTGTGTGTGTGTGTGTGTGTGTGGCAACATCAGCCCTCCTCCTCCATCTCCCTCCTTGTACGAGGTGTGTTTTGCGAGCATCTGGCTCGAGAAGAAGTGTGAGGGAGGAGCGGGTCTCGTTTTGCCAAAATCTCTGAGCCGCTGTTGAACACAGAACATCTGGATCAGGGAGGAACACTGTGTGTGTGTGTGTGTGTGTGTGTGCATGTATGTGTGTGTGTATATGTGTGTACATGAGTGTGTGTGAAAGAGAGGGAGCGTGCCAAAGATATCAATCAGACTCACATCTGGCAAGCACAAAACACAGCTGGACACACATGAGTTCATGCAGTCTTAACAGATTATGTGGAAGGAATATGGAGGTGACACACACACACACACACACACACACACACACGTACGAATACAGAATTACATTAAACGTTAACGTTGTAACACTTTAAATACAAACTAATACACTGACATTACTGATATTAAAACACACACACACACACACACACATCCATATTGTTGATGACAATTGCTCCAACCTACTAACAGTTAAAATACCAACTTAACAAGCTGGAGAAAAATGTTCCAAATTTTCCCCCTGCATTTTATTAGTCTGTACGCGTAGGCGAAACTTTCTCGCTAAATTCACCCCTGTTAAACCCATTTCCTCACATTCACATCGCCAGAGCTGCAGGTATTTATCTTAGGGCCCATTTTTGCATCCGTCGTTGCATCTTTCGAACAAGATCAGAGCAAAGAGGAGATCTGGAGTATAAACACCAGCGAAGAAGAAGAACAGGGAGGACAGGGGAAGGAGGCAGCGATGAAGGGAGGTCAACTCGGGTGAACAAACTTGAAAGTCTACGACATAACATCATAGAATCGTAAGTCGCCTCTCCTGCCATCTCCTCTGCAACAATACATTCCAGATGGCTGCTAACTCTAACACTGGATGAGGACCAACTATGTGTTTTTTGGCACCAGGCCTCCTGTTTGTGTAGTCTACACTGAAGTGCTTGGGAGTTTTGCGTGGGTTAATGATGAGAGCGGGACCATTGATTTATAGATTTATTTTGATGTTTTCCATCCTCGCCTGTCTGCCTGCCCACCTCCTCTGTCTGTCCCTTGTCGTTTGTCCCTCGTGCAGATGGTTCTTGTTGTGCGGGGTGAGGTCACAGCTATGCAAGGCCTTTACGTGCTGCATGCTGGGTGATGTCTCCACCCTAATGCGTCTCTCCATCAAAGAGTGTTTTCAGATTTCTGTTCATTTCTGTGCTGCTCAGCAACCGAAGGCTATCAACTTGTTTTCACTGCAGTCTGGCTGAGGTCGTACTCTAATGTCGCCCCGCCATGATACATACATGGACTTTATGTTGTCCACAGGTATCCTGCACGCTGTCATCTGAATATATTTTGGAGTGAATTTGACGTTTTGAGAAATACGTTTATTTGCTTTCTGGCCGAGTTAGATGAGATTGATACCACTCTCATATCCAGTGGCAGGTTAGCTTAGCTTAGCATAAACACTGGAAACAAGGGGAAACAGCTAGCCTGGTGCTGTCCAAAGGTAATAAAATCCATCTACCAGTACCTCTAAAGCTCACTAATTAAGTGTTTTTCCCAATATGTCAAATTTTGCTTTAAGACAGAGTTTATTTCAATGCCTCCCACGTGTCATCGCACATATTTTGCCAGATGCTTACGCTGCTTACCCTCTTGAACCTAGATTTTCCCTTTAAAGTTTGCATTAGCTTTAAAGTTAGAGAAAAAAATGTATGAGAAGGGTTCTTGTTGGTTCCTCATCTAGATTGGCCCCTTCTAGTCAGCTGACTTGTTAAACTTTGTGTCAAACCACTTAACAGCCTTATATTTCTGTTTCATTAAAACAGGATGACTGATGGATGTTGAACAGGATAATTGGGTGTTTCACATCACTAATTTCCTCACCTCATTTCTTTTTTTTTTCTTCCTCATTTCACTCCTGCACTTCTTTCCTTTTTGTATCCACTTATTCCAAAACTTCAATGAAGCTGTTAAGTTGAATATATGGTAGTAGTTAGGAACATTAGCACAAACACCTCTTGTAAGATAAAGTTGAGGTGAGTGCTTTTCACAAAGGCACTAAAAACAGTACTCCATATGGGCAATTTTTTTGAACGTTGGTTACCTACCAGAAAATGTAATCTTGTAAGCTTTAGTTTGAGGTGATGTGGGACACATTTTATCCTTTTTACAATAACTAAATAAATACCTGTGAATCTGTGGTGTTGGTTCAGTTTTTTTGATTTGGTCTGTAGCTTTGAATGGAAAGAGGCATCCTGTAAATTGAATCTTACAGTGGAAGAACTTTATAAGTTTGCCTTGACATTCTTTGAACAGCCAAAGTATTTACAATTCTAGATTTAATCTGAAACATGTCAGCTACAGTATGGATACATATGCAATTTCTCTTGTGAAAACATGGAAGTCTGCACACTAAGATTTTGTTAATAAAAGAATCTCAAAATTGATGTAAATGGTTCCTCTGAGTTTGTTGACATAATGTGAAGGTTCTCTTTTTGCTGCTGCAGTATGTTGTCAGCATGAAGTGGATTTTCATGGTGGTCTTTTATTCTGCGATATCGCTGGTTTGTTGGTCTGTGTTTCAGCCTCTTTCTGGTATTTTGGCCTGTTAAACTTTGCTCTCAAACCACCCAACCCCCACACATCCATCCATTTTATTAGAACTGGATGACTGACGGATGATCAACAAGATAATTGTGTGTGTTACAGCACTAATTTTCTCACCACAAATTCTTCATTCCTCCACTTCTTCCAGTCATTTTTCACTTGTCCCAGTACCCTCAGTTCACATCATTTCATTTCTGTGTCTTTCCCCTGTGGCTTGGCATCAGATGCCAGTCCTATTCGCTCACTCCTCCTCCTCTCCCGCTCTCCCGCTCTCCCAAACCATATGAGGGCAGTTACATGGCATCCTGTATTCCCTAACCAGCACTTCCTTTCCCCGACCCTACCCACCATAACTGGGGTATTACGCACCAGCTAGCTTTTACCCCTTCACACACACACACACACACACACACGTTCACACCTGCTGCAGCCATGCTGGTGCCAGCCAGGTGCCAGTCAGATGGCGCTTTGCCCAGAAATTACTGGCACAAGCCTCGACACATGTGCATGTCGAGCTGCAGAGGGGCTTGTGTGTGTTTTTTTGTGTGTGTGTGCGCCTGCGCGTGGCAGAGGACGCATGCCTCACATGCCAGAAATGAGTAAAGCCACTCGAGCTGTTGCATTTGAATATTCTGCATTACACACACGTCTGAGTGTGTGTGTGAGATGCACGAGGATGTCAAATTGCACAGGCTTCCGGCACACCAGCCTTTGGCCCCCATTACCAGTAACATAACAGTGATTATGTGAAGTGATGTGTCTGTGTGTATATATATTTGTGTGTAAACCCTGACATGTGTGTGGCAGAGCAGAGACAAGATTTCTTCCCTTCAGTTTATTTCAGAGGGACATTACATGTCTCCAGTGTAATTGTTGTGTGCTTTCACAACCTGTTATAGCCAGGATGCCGATTGATGGAGCAACCAGACGGTAAGAAGATAATACAAGTATTATCACTAAGATTAACCCAAGAGATATGGAAGAATGAAAGCAGAGAGGGACAATATAAACATTTCTTATATCCCTCCACTGTAATTGAAGCTTGTGTGTGTGTCTTATCAGACCAGAAAATGCCTCAAAAGTAAAGAACATGTAGAGAGACAAAAAAAGAGACTGGTCTGGATGGAGTGGACTCAGAAAAAAACAGGAGGAAGAGGGACAGTAAAGTCAGTTAATTCAGTCTTGATAAAGACAGAGGAAGCACATGAGGAGAGATGTTTTTATTGTACTCCAGATCTTCTGTTGAGGAGGGATGTGACTGTGGAGGAATGAAAACAGTAATTATCATTTTTAAGCAGGTCATGTTTTGATGGCGTCATGTTTCATTATGCTGGGAAATTAGCATCGCTAAACAGGCCAGCGGGCTGAATGGTCTAATTAAGCAGCGCAGAGAGGATTGTGTGTGTTCAGAGAAGGATAGGAGTGTGTGCGTGTGTGCGTGTGTGTGTGTTTGTGTGTGTGGGGTGATCAGTATTCGCTCAGCATTCTTGATGTTTCTTGGAGAGCGGAAAGCGCATCCTATGCTTTCTGTTCATTAGCGTAAACGTTCTACCTGGGTGATTTGTACAGCCTGTCTCTGAATGGAGAATCAATGGAGCATCATGACAGGAAGCGCTTATGACGCTAATGTACTGACTGCCTTGTTAGGGATGATTACTGCATAATGAGCTTGAGCAAATCAATGAAATCCATCCCACTTCACTCATAATCCTGTGGGAAACACAGGACTACAGTTTCTGTACAAAGCTCTCAAGTGGCATTTCTTTAAAATGCAGTTTGGCATTGTGGCATTTAATTAGCTTTTAATGCGACTTACTGTTAAATTGAGAGTAAATGAATGCTGTTTATATATCTTTTGTGTGTTAAAGGGAGTCAGCGAAGTTTTTTTTATGTGTTTTTAAAATCTCTCGAGCAAATTGCAGAGCTAACCTGTGGCCTTCTTGGCTGTGCTACACAACTAAACCAACGTCCCTTCCTGTGTCCACAGTACCAGGGAGCACGTGACCCCGGAGATGAACAAGCTTCGTCAGAGCCTGAGGAGGAAGAAGCCCACCTACGTGCCAGAGGCCAGCAGACCGCATCAGTGGCAGGCTGACGAGGAGGCTGTACGTAAGGGCAAATGTAACTTCCCTGTTCGGGTGAGTATCCAAAGCCGGTACAGTACTGCACCATTCTTGACCAGCATAACGTAGAAGTCATTAGAATTTGTTTCTTCCCCAGAGGGAATATTTTCCTATAAACTCACAACATATGTCTAACATAACCATGATAATAAAACAGAATAAACACTATAATTTTAAGATTTGTTAGTATAAAAAAGGGCAATTAAATATCATTCCAATAATGAAAAGGTATATACAGTATAAGTATGACTGAACAAAACTGTCAAAATATCACAAAGTCATGAATGTATGGTATCTCTGCATACTGTGTATGGCAACATGAACCTCAACAAAGTAAATCAGAGAGCCATACAAAAGGGCAAATGAAAGATTTCATGGGTTGAGGCCTAGACCACAGTACATTTATCACTACTCATGTCAGTACATCTTGTTTATGGACACTTAACAATAACAGGTGCACTGGATCCTCATTTATTCAGAACTTTATCCTTGAACTTCACAGAAGAAGAGCAAACCCAGAATATGTTTCTGGACAAGGTTGTCTAAGATGCTCTATTTACACCTCATACATGTAGGCCTGTTATATAACAGCAATGTAGCAATTGTCTGAGATTTGAGTATAAGGTGCAATATAAGATAGTTTTACATGTATGTTAGTGTTGAGTTTATTTTTGCTTTTCTTAAAGAAGTAGTTTGGCATTTTGGAAAATTAGCTTGTTTGCTCCCTAGCAGAAAGATCAATACCACTCTTCTGTCTGTACGCTATGGAGTTGGATTAGCGATTAGCTTAGCTTAGCATAAAGACTAGAAACAGGGGAAAACAGCTAGTTTGGCTGTGTCCAAAGGTAAAAATAAATCTGCCAAGAAGTTGTGGTTTTACAGCTTTGGACAGAGCCAGGCTAGCTGCTTCCCCCTGTTTCCAGTCTTTATGCTAGGCTAAGCAAATTGGCTGCTTACTGGCTGTAGCTTTATATTCAGTGTACAGATATGGGAGTGGTATTAATCTTCTCATCTAACTCTCAGCAAGAGAGCGAATAAGTCTATTTTTCAAAATGTTGAACTGTCCCTTTAAAAACACAAGAAAACTGATTTTGATTTTGGAGATTATAATGGGCTGGGAATGAGACAAAAATATTTGGCATTTTAATGTCCCATCTCGTCATGAAAATGTGCTGTATCATAAAAACATGGCAGAGTTGGTGTCTTTTTGCCATTTATATACTCAAGTCAAATAAACAAAAATATTTTTATATTAGTAGGACTGAAGAACATCTGATCCTTATAGAAACCATGTGGTAATTAAAGCACAGACTCTTAGCTCTCAGCTGAATGCTTCATATGTAATAAGTGCAAATAAGAGGCATTATTAATGGCCCAGTTTCCTGATAACCAGCTTCAGTCTGAGTGTGTACTGTATGCCAATTGCTGAGAGCCGAAGTGATTTGTTGAAGAGCTGGAGAGACAATGACAGTAAGAGATGGAGGACAGAGAGGGAGGAATGACATTGAGGTGGAGTTATAGATTAAGGAGACCACAGGAAATGACAGAATGAGGGATGAGGGAACACAGGGAGGACGGAGAGACATTGTGAGATATTAAATGAGAGAGCGAGAGATATATAGAACTGGATAAGAGAGGCGAAAAGACAGAAAGGCTGCAGACTGAATGGAGAAACCAGAAGTAAAGGAAAAGTACAAGGCTAATGGAAAATGGTCCTGATGGTAATGCTCCACAGAGTTGGCGATGAGATGGGCAGTGAAGTGGAGCTTGGAGCTTTACAGCAAGGGATGCATTAAAGAACCTCTCAGCCTCTTTATTCTAGCTTTTCTTTCATCAGAGTTCCCCAGTTCATCTTTTCTTTCTCACATCGCTCTCTTTCACTCCAAATGTATTCACGAGGCTATTAATTTGCTATTAATGCCTCTTCGAGAGCTGCTGAACTGTACCAGAGGAAAGAGTGAGAGTAAGGAAGAGTAAGGAAACAGTTCTTGAGCTCAATACTGAGAGAAAAGTTGGGGGAAAACGGCCTGTTGGAAAGTTTACCAAGTGATGCAAACAGACACAAATATTGCAGTTCTCAGTAGATCATTGGTTAGTTGACTGATTTTTTTCCTCTATACTGTCTCGCATCACCCACCACCTGCACTTCCTCTGGAGATGAAAAGTAGCATAAATGCTGCACGTTGATAGACGTCTGTCAGCTCTAGCTAGCTAACATGACACTTGAAATTTGAGGAAAAGCAGCTAGTAGCAGTGATAACACAAACCCAGACTAAAGTTAGCTCTTGCAGGTAGTGAGAAATGACCTGTGTGTGTCCCAAACCATCAATGGGCAGCACAGATTAAAAGCACCCCCCCCCACACACACACACACAAGTAACGTAAGTAAGTGTAAAAGAACGTTATAATATATTTGTAACATTAGCATGAATAAATTACCATCAAAATATACAAGAGACTAGATATATGCTAGATGTCTACCTTAGTGCAAAAACTCATATTAGATGACTGCAGTGTATACTGGTAAAACTTCACTCAAGAAACTGTGCCAGTACAAGTGTTATTTACAGTTTCTTTGAAAAGTTATAAGTGTAACAATGTTTTTTCCATCTAAAACCATCAATCTTCACCTCTATCAGCTGTCACCAAGACGCTCATGTCAAACTGATCAACAAAGCATTGATCGTTGAGCCTGGTAAACATTTGCAGTATTCAGTCAGAAATGCGCAGTAACAGTGTGAGCTATCTTATCTTAAAAAAGGTGTTTTTCCTCACCAGTTTCTGCACAAAATCACCTCATTAAGATCCAGGACCCTGCCCAGATCGCTACATGCTAATAGCTAATCATGCACTCTGAGCTGAAAGAGACGTTTCCCTCTCTGGATATTGAACATTTTCCACCTGATACTTTTGTGGTTTGTGCCACATTTTATGACACATAAACAGCTTCTCATGTTGATCTCCATACGCTCATTAATTCCAGTTTGTTTGCTACTCCCCCGCATTCGTGTGCATCTAATGATGACATCGCTGGGAAAACTGTCTATTTGTGTTCTGCAAGCTCAAAACAGGCCATTTTTTCTATCATTTAAAAAAAAACTTCATTCATAAATCTGCCACGCTTGTAGACTTATTCATTTACAACAGGTAATTTAGTTCAGGGGCCAAGCTCCCCTAAACTCAGAGCTCTCCTTAAAGCTCTGAAAACGTGCCTTCCTCTTTCCTCGCCACTTGGCTTCTGACTAGATCAGAGCTGCGGTGAGCTTTAATTGTGTCCCTGTGGGCTTTCCGTACACCACAGAGCAGAACACTGGAGACACAACAGAAGGGGATGTGAGGCTATAAATTACAGTCTTCCTCACTCTCTCTCTTGTCCTTATCATCAGCAGCAACATGCGGCTGTAAATGCAGTATGGGTGCTTGTTAGCTACTTGCCTGTCACTTATAGAAATACTGATCGCGGCTAATGAGGCTTTGCTTGCTTTTATGTCACTTTGTCTCTTTCTTTTGTTTTGACATAGTTCAGCTCAGTGTGCTTTATTGGCATGAAGGTTAGATGAAGAGTATTGCTGAAACAACTTCATAACAATCAACATCTGTTTGATTGGCTATTGATATTTCTGCTTTCTTTTCTCTGCAGTACCTGGGGTTGGTCGAGGTGGAGGAGTCGAGAGGGATGCATGTATGCGAGGAGGCAGTGAAGAAGCTAAAAGTTGTAAGTATCCCACACGCAAACACAGACACACACCTCCCGTGATGCAGTACTAGAGGTTCATTTTGTTGTATAGGGGCAGTTACAAATACTTACCCCAAGGACCTACAAACTTCACTGGAGCTCATTACAGACCCAGTTGCGCAGAGCTCATGCACCAAAGTATCGGCCAAAGGAGCACACACACACACACATACGTTCAATACTCTGCAGTTACCTCTCCCGTCTTGTTATTTTCTCTTTTTACCACTTTCATCTCTCTAGTGGCCCTCCCTGGTGAGTCTTATTCCACATCTATCTGTCTGATCCCACTACGCCCAAGAGAGCAGAAAATGAGATCCGGCCTAACACAAACACATATAAACACACACTAGGTACACACAGTTTGCCCCCCCTGGGAAGCTGGATTTGGACAGGGAGCGTGTGAACAGAGTGACACAGACTGGCCAGTGTCAGACAGCCACACACACTCTGCAGAGAAGAAAACAGGAGTCTGTGTCACTTTCTTCACAGCCTTCACATCTGTGAGAAGCTCAGCTTTTGCTTTATTTTATGAAACTGGAATTAAACGTGACTTTCATATAATAATCAGGTTGCCCAGCAAAACTGCAGAGCAGCACATTTTCTATATTCAGTGTACACTCATCCTAAACCTGATTCCCCATAGGAATGTAACTTTATCTAACAAAAGGCACCGCTTTATCATTAATTCTCAGAGAGTTAACTGAATCACAGCCAGTTTAATGTATACAGGAGAAATGTTTCATGCATTCACTCTTGTCTCCCTCTCCTCTCACCACCATTTCCTTTCATTTGTTTTTCTCTTTTGATTCTCCCTGCTGGATCAACTCTATTTCTTTCCATATGTCATTCATATCAGCCTCTTTCTTTAGCAGTGTTCTCCCCTCTCTGCAGTTTCTCACTCTGAAAACTTTCTTCCAAAGTTATCTTTTTCTTCTGATTCCCCACTCCTCCTCCTCATTTTGCTTTCCTCTCCTTCTCCGCTCTTTCCCTTCCATCACTCTCAGTTTCTTCACCTCTATTCTCACTCCCTCTGTCTTCCCAATGCCTGTCTTCTCGATGGGATTATGCAAAAATGGAGGCTCCTTGTCGCTTCGCTGTGGGTTTCAAAGCCATTTCCTGAAGTGATCCGGCTTTCTGTTTCCCTTACACACACACACACACACACACACACTCATATGCAGACTCGTGTGCACATGCACACCCACACACACGCTTCTACACTCACATGGAGTCGTTGCTTTTATAGCCTGTGTATTTTTAGTCCTGCCCATGCTGAGTGTGTTATTAGCTCTGCCTGGTGCCCTCCTCTGGAGAAATGATTCTTTGTGCCAGTTGGCACAGTTTTTACCTCATGCCAGCCTCTCTGCTCTTGCCCCACCATTACCTCATCTGCTGTAAGGATGTAATGATCACTTTACATAACCATGAGTAGTAATAAAAGTGGCTTTACATGCTAGTAGCTTGTTGATCGCACCTCTGCAAGAATCAAGGGACATCTGGTGAATGTGCAAACGACTGAAATACATTTACTGTGCAAGTTGGCCTATAAATTAAGTTATAAATGATTTACTTTACTACTACTACTTTTCTGTCTTTCCAGAGTGGGAAAAAGACAGTCAAGGCACTATTGTGGGTTTCAGCTGATGGACTCAGGGTGGTGGATGACAAAACTAAGGTAAGCAAACACATTTCTTTGTGTGTGTGTTGCTTCCCCTCTGTCTTCCCTTTCTATCTACCTCATCACTCACCTGGCAACAAGGACAAGGAGGGGAAGTGTGTGTCCCACAGTCATGTACAATACACACCACACAGGCATTTTATCTCTCTATTCTCAGCCTCTGACGACAACCAGATAACAAGAATAGAGAAAGTTTGCAGGTCAGAAGGAGACAGAAATGTCTCCTCAAGCCCTCTGATGCCCTTGGCTTGTCCGCTCTCTAACACACGGCCATCTTTGCAGCATCTTCCTTCTTTTATATTCTCAGATTCAGTTAAGACACATTTTCCATATTCAGACCACCAACAAAAGTCTCATTCTGTCTCAGTTTGATGACACCACCTTAAGGCTGACAGCAGAAGGATCCATGCATCTACTGTTTTGATGCTCCCAGGCCAGTTTGGGCCCATGTGTGTGTGTGCAGTTTCAGAGCTGACATATGTGACTCATGGCTTTTTGCTGAAGGTGCTTAGTGGGGGAGGGAAGATCGAGTAAGCAGAGACACACACACACACACACACACACACACACACACGCACTTGAGGAGTGTCTGGTGGCTAGGGAGGCCTCCTACAGAGTGAGTGCAGCTCGCTGTGGCTCTATTGAAAGCAGAGGAGAATAAAGAGCAGCAGAGAATAGAAGAGAGAGCGAGCCCAGTGGAGCAGCCTCTTTCTCTCGCTTTCCTTTTTTCTTATGTTTAGAGGCTACACACGTGTCCTCACCTCTCCCAATCCCTCAGTCCCACTTCTCCTCTCTCCCTTCCCTTTAATCTTCCTCCTATTTTTCCTTCAGTGATGTATCTCATCTAAACACACTAGAGCATAAGGCTGGCGATATGCTATATTTTTCTTATCATCAACAAATCCTAAAACCACACTGAATTAATGCTACTACTAACAAGTATTATCTGTGTAGCCAAAGCCTGATATATCTTGTTCCTCTGTGCCATAGAGCTTCATGGTTGTCCAAAAACTATTAAAAACACATCAGTGAACCACACTGTTGTTCCTTTGTTACGATATTATGATCACTGTAACTTCATTTTGAGTAAATTCCACAAACACCGTCACACAATACTCACTAAAGCATCAAATGTGTATTAATCCGCAGGTTAAAATAGTTCCTAACAAATGCACTATTTCTTTCTTTGAGTAAGTTTGAGTAATGTTTGCAAAAAACTATAGTGCCCAGCTGTTTTAGGAAATGATTTAGCCTTTTTTAAAATGAAACTGTACATCTTCAGTTAGAATAAATGGGCTTGAGAGCCACAGACAGGGTAGTGAAGTCAGAAAGTATTGAGACACAGACAAATGTGTTGTTGGTTTTGGTATTTTCATAGGATTTGTTGACAGTAAGTCAATAAATAATAACACGCTTAAGGTGAAAAAACATGCAATAATATTACAGTAATTTTCACATGAATTTCCAGCCACTGATATCAATGTACAAAGTAGCAAAGACTCAGAAATGGATGAATATTTGGTGGGTAAAAATTGTTCTTTAAAAGTCAGCTAATGTCAGCTAACTATTGTTCATACAGCACGTGCATTTTAAAGTGCACGTGTTTGGACATGTGCATGCGCTCAGACTTTACCCGAGCTGTGGGCCTTTCTGTGAAAACAGCAGAAGCACAATTCATTTATTGATACATTTTCCACTTCAAGCAAGTTTAACGTCTGTTATATTCAAGAAATCTCATCAACGTTTTACGGTCTCCTCCTTCCTTATTTCTCTCAGCGCCTCTTCATCACCTTTCATCATCAGATCAGCCTCCATCTATGAATCAGCAAGCACGCCTAATATCGCCCACACAACCATTATTCATTGCTTTCCCACAGTCAGTGAATGTACTGTATATATCTGTGTGTGTGTGTGTGTGTGTGTGCATGACCTTCATAAGGCATTGACAGAAAGAAACAGTAAAGTCTTTTTTTGTGCTCAAGGCAGAGAGACTTCTCTGCATAGATGAGACACTCTGAGTCACATGACTCGCGGTATTCTTCCTTTCTGTGATGTCGGGTCGCGACCTGCTTCACCTTGACCCACACACATGAACGCTTTCTTCTTGTTCTTTTCATCAAAAATACACCTCAGAATCAGAAATCTCAGAAAAACACACAAATACATACAGTATAGTGTGTTTCCAGTAACACAGAGCAACTTACTGTACCAGTGATGAAGAAGCACATACACACACATTGCTCTCTGCTCAGCCTTTCACCTCGGTACCAGCATCCTCCTTCATTCACTAACAATGAAAGGACTGTTATTCTTCCACCTCTTTCTCCTTCTTTTCTCCTCCTCTCCCCTCCTTGTCCTCCCTCTTCCTCTCTCCTCATCCTCCCCTCACTTTGTTTTCGGCGACACTGGAGGAGAGGAAGGAAGTGCATGGATGAGTGTGTGAACCCTCTTTCCCTTTCTTCCCTTTCTTCTCCCTCTCGCCTCTTGTTTTCCTTCTCTTTCTGTTTTTGGTGAGTCAAAGAGGTGAGCCGGAGGCCCCTTAATGTACACAGAGAATGAGAAGGGCCCCTTTTAGTTTCCTCTATAGTGACTACAGACACAGAGACGGGCTGAATAACCCTTTTATAGACGGAAGGGCAAGTGGTGGAAACATCTCAGAAATGAATAGAGGGTTCAGTGTCATTAGTTTGTAGTCACTTTCTATTCTGTCACTGGTGGATGTGTAAATAGGTTGGAGTGAGAGGGGTTTCATGGGGTTAACTGAGGTTGAAAGCACTGTGTAAAGTACTGGATCAGTGTACAAGCTGGTGTGCTCAGTATTGAAGCTTTATTTCCTGTCTGTCCTCGGTTAAGCTGCTGTTCGAAAGACAAAACCATGTCAGATGTGATTTGACGCAATCGACCTGCTGGAACAATTTGATTGACTTGATTGTATTGTGTGAGCTGTCAAATCTGATTCTCTCTGACCTCTCTGTCTCCTCTTCTCTGTTTCTCTCTCAGGACCTCATTGTGGACCAGACCATAGAGAAGGTTTCATTCTGCGCTCCTGATCGTAACTATGACAAGGCCTTCTCCTACATCTGCCGGGACGGTACTACCAGACGGTGGATGTGCCACTGCTTCATGGCTCTCAAAGACTCGGTGAGGAGGCAATTAACCTTCCGTCTACCCCTCAGGGATTTTCTCTCTACTGTATAGAGAGTCGAAGTCCAGACCTGACATCACGGGCTAGCCTCTGTTCCGCTAGCTTCTGTAACTCAATGCAAACTCTCATTCAGCATTTCTTTCATTTGTCTTTCCGAAAAAATTAAATGTGTTCCACGGGACAAGGGACAAGACAAATTGGCGTCCACTACAGCGCTATTAGAAGTTGCAACCTTTATGAATTTAACGAAGTTAAACTACAAATAATTGGTTAGCATAACCAACCAAAACTACAACTCCCATGAACATGTACCAGCGTTTCAATGAAAACGCACACACACACACATATAGTACAATCTGCCATGCATGTATCACGTACAACTCTATTAGGCAATTAAATGCACAGGCAGCTGTTGCAGTTAGTGTGATTTCTAACCTGGTGTTTCTGTTTGACTGACCTTGGGCTGAGGAGGTTGGAATTTTAAGACAACTGCAACAGAACCATTGCCGTCATGGTGCATTGTGGTTTCAACCCCGTGGTGGTTTCAGCAGCTTAGACCGTGAGTTGGATTATTAATGTGCATGGAAGAGAGCACAGCACAGACCTGCGGGATTAGGAGAGGGGATTAGACAGAAGCCTGTGGAGTTATCTGTCCATCTCTGTCTGTCTCTGTTTCCACCACACTCTTCATATCTCTATCTGCTCATCTTAAACTGAACTGTCTCTGTTATAGCAGTCATGGCTGTCTATAAAGAGAGAAGGAGTGAAGAAAGTCAGGGAGGGTGGTGGGAAAGTAGGAATTCATTGCAAAAGGCAGGCTGGAGTTACTTGCATTCAGTGCCACGGAGCATGAACTCATGTTGACGTTTGACAACAGAAGAGATTTGAGGTTGATAATTGCACCCTAATCTGCTCTTCACTGTCAGAGCTGTATTTTATGTGGATCTTGGAACTTGATTTGAAGGTTGACATGAAGAACAATCACGCTTGTTGCATATAAGATCAAAAAGAATCTGTGGGAAAAAAACAGCTGACAGTGAAGACTGCTGAAGTGTGCAAGCCCTAATTCTGTTTTATGTCGGTCTGAATAGGATCAATCCAGGTTAATTGGAGATATTAAAATTATTTAAACTGTGTGTTATATTCCCTGTTTTTTGCTCCACCAGGGGGAGAGACTGAGCCATGCAGTTGGCTGTGCCTTTGCCGCCTGTCTGGAGAGGAAGCAGCGCAGGGAGAAGGAGTGCGGCGTGACGGCTTCCTTTGATGCCAGTCGCACCTCATTTGTGCGTGAGGGCTCCTTCCGCGCCAACTCTTCCTGCAGCCAGCAGAGCAGCAGCAGCGAGCGAGACGACGCGAAGCTGCAGGACAAGAAGAAAGGTAGGAGGATGTTTCAAAGTAAGTGTGCACACATTCTCAGATGTGTCTTTCAAGTACTGCTCATACAGCTGGAAATGTGAGTTGATCCTTAAATGTTAAAAGTCAAGCACATACTGAGCCATCTCATAGAGGGTCAAAGCACAAATGCACTTAACAGTAGATCATCAATAGATTATGTACAGCAGTAACAGGTCTTGAACAGAAATGACCATGCACCCACTTCCTCCTCCAGACCAACCTTCTGCAATCCCAGCCCTCCCACCTGGCACTGCCTCCCCACCCGAGGGTGCGGCGTCCCCCATGGAGCGGCCAGAACCTGGCGGGCCTCACGCCATCCCTCGCCGCCACGCGCCCATCGAGCAGCTGGTGCGTCAAGGCTCGTTCCGGGGATTCCCTGCCCTCAGCCAGAAGAATTCTCCCTTCAAGAGGCAGCTGTCGCTCCGCCTCAACGACCTGCCATCCACACTGCAACGCAAGACCGACTTCCAGGCCAAGAACCCTGGTGAGTTGAGAAGTTCTTGAAGTTAGAATCCCAATTGCTGATGAAGGGACCTGCTGACCTTCTGACCCTAGTAACTTCTGTTGACTAAGGCCAGAGGATCCCAACCGTGTGCTGCTGCGACCCCTTTGCAGAAACACTCATCTGTTAATTGGGTTCAACAGGTTGTCAAAATTGCAGTATGTAAAAGAGCTGGGGTTAGGGACTGTATGAAAATGATTAGGGGTGAGTGGAGGTTAGAAAATGGCGAGAATTATGTTTTTGTTTTTTTTTTGTTTTACTGACTAACAGGATGCAACATTTTCTTATGTTTGCCATAATTTTAGCAAGTGCTAATTCAACCTCTAATGTGTGATTTGGTGGCTATGTGAAAATGATTGTTCCATTAATATATTAAGATAGCCTACACCCTATTAACTTCTTAATTATTTATGGTAAAATAAATTGTACCAACTCAATACTAACTCAATTATATTATTTTGACATATTGGGGGGAGGGTGTTGCTTTTTTATAGTGAAATATATGGTTAAACCCCAATCATGTTTATACAGTCTCTTAGAGGGAATGGGTCACATTTTGCGTCAGTATTAGTTTTGATTTAATTTGCCCTAAAATGTCAAGAATTCAGTGTTCCCTTGAATTTCATTCCAAGTTTTTTTCAAGTGGAAAAGCAATTGAACAACATTTAGACTATTT
The DNA here is from genome assembly GCA_002120245.1 of Maccullochella peelii. NCBI lineage: Eukaryota > Metazoa > Chordata > Actinopteri > Centrarchiformes > Percichthyidae > Maccullochella > Maccullochella peelii. Next base: position 22,428 of record LKNJ01004384.1, read on the forward strand.
GTTTTATTATTAGATAAAACAAACACAACTGAAATACGTACTGCTGGGTTAGCAGCAGGATCCAGGTTTCACAGACAGTTTACCAGACTGATACCATTAAAGCTGTTGAATAAATCATCCCACATCACACTAGAATTGTCAGATATTTGATACCAAAAAAATAAATCATATCGGAGGTTGATGATTGATTGATTGATCATGACGTCAACTAACTTCAGTAACATTGGTCTTGTTTCTAAAGGTGACTGATCTACATTTAATTTACACTTGGTATCAAAATGCCTCTAGTACCCAGAGTGAAATCAGACGGGATCTTTCCCTTACGGATGCAAAAAGAAATAAAAAAAATAAATCTTTTAGAAGGATTTTGCAAACTCAAATCCCCAAATTGCTTGTTGGTATTTCAAAGGAGTCAAGGACCTGCCTCTACACACAAACAGAAAGCAAACATGGGGACTCCATGCGTTCCACTTCCGTCATGGTTGTTTGTAGATTGGGGCATTATTACATTTTCCATTTGGCTTCAGTTTGGCATCACTGACCCCTATCTGAGGAGGTCTGAGCAATCATATTACAGAATAAACCGTAAGCAAATCTCAGATACTCATGTTTTCATGCAGACAAGGTGTAATTCTTCAGTTTAATCCCGACGCTTGCCTTTCATTGAATGTGGGAAGATAAAAGGCAGTTATGTGAAGTGCTGTTATTATTGCTGCAGGGCTGATGACTGGGCCTGTGAAGGCTCTTGGCTTTTTACTAAGGACAATTAATAATAAACTGACTTACCCCTCACAGGTTGATGTATACACACACACAGGGACACACAAACACATGGACACACCCACTCGGTGTGGCGCTACAGGATCAGAGCGCTCAGTAGCAAGGCTGATTATAGTCATTAGGAGAGATGAGAGAGTTGACTGGGGGACCCCTCTGACTGGAATACTAAACCACAACATTCAACTCCCACTCTCACTCCATTTCTCATATTCGCTCTTTTCATTTCCGTCTCTTATTCTCCTCATGATGGTTAGTGTATATGTCAAGCGGTGGTGAATTTGATGCAGTTTGAATCCAATAGGCACAGTGCTCTCTCTCTACCTTTTTCTATCACACACACACACACACAGATGCACACAGAGCAGTAGCAGCCAATTCCACTGCCTCCCTGCTCCCTTGTGACACTCTGAACAATGTGTGTATTGATTTTTGCGGTCAATCAGCTGTCCTGGTTAGCCTTCAGCAAGCCTTCTGCCAGCCCTCAAACCTGCCACTGCACTGAGAGAAACACATACACATGTAGACACACATGTGAGGTGCTTGCTTCTGAACTCTGTGGGACATTGACAGGAATAAGGAAAGGGAAGGATCACAGGGTCGGACTTTGCAGAACAAAGCACAGTGAAATCTTTAATGGGAGACCTTACACACGCCTCCAGCGCCCTCTGCACCCTCCAATATAATTCAAGGCCTGTAGCCACACAATGCACTCTGATGAGAGAGATATATGTATTAGAAGAGTCACAGCACAAAGGTTTGGGGTTTTACCTGCAATGGATCCATCTGTGGTAAACATGTATTCATTTACTTCACTTTAATCCCACTCCTCTATACATTCATTCCTCTGCATGTGCATGCTATAAAACTTTACCACAATGTCAAAAATGCCATCAAACTCCTCTTTGTTTCGGACAGCTGTGTACATGTAGAGCATGGATGGGGACAGCAAAAACAGGAAGGATGAGGGAGTGGAGGAGAGAAGGAGGGAATAGGGGAAGAAACAAAATTCCTCTGTGTCTGAGGCCTTCGTTGTGAAGGGAGAGACCAGGGGACAAGGAACATGGAATTAGATATTATATCTATTTATATCTGCGGTCTGTGCAGGAGAGGTTTAAAGCTGTAGTCCAAACCAAAGTCAGACAGGAACATTATGTCGCCTAATCCCTCACTGGTCGGATCAGTTACAGTTGGTTTAAAAACATGGAGAAGCTAAGCTAAATTCACCTCTGTCTGAGTCGTCCCAATGCACAAGAAACACAAGGCAATGACATAACAGGCTGAAATGTACGTAGAGTATGATGCTACATACGGTAGGGTAGTTCACACAGTTCAGCTTGGCTTGTAAACATCCTTGTTACTAAGCGTAAACCTTTTTATGTTCAATAAGAAGGTCCTGATTAGCACAATGCCATGTTTGTCTTGAGAATCTTGTGTTTTGGCACTTTTTAGGTCATTAGTGACCAGCATCAAAGTCTTCATCTGCTCCAGTTTCTATGCTTTTGATGCTAACTGGGTCTGTTGCACAAATGAATAAATGTTTGTTCTGCCTCTTTTTGTTTGTTTGTCTCGCTACTCAATCCTCTTCTTCTCCCATTCCACCTCTTCTTTTCATTATCTCCCTTATCTCCATTGTCTTTCTCTCTTTTCCCACCTCCCCTCCTCGCCTCCCCTCTGTGTGTCCCTTTCTTGCTAGTACCAGAGATGGATATGGGGTTGCCAAGTGACGGAGACAGTAGTATTAATGCCCTGTGTTGCCAGATCAACACCTCCTTCACCAATCCATCGGAAGAGCTCTTCTCCAACTCCCCTTTGTCTGCAAATGGCCCTCCAACCTGCACAGTGCCCCCTGTCCTGCCTCCACCACCTGCACCAATGCAGGGTAAGAAAGACTGCATCAGATCAATATAAATATTGATTTTTAAAATTTAAAAAAAGAATGCACACTCTGAACTAAACTCAGTGGTGAGTTTGACTTTGTTATTACACTTATTCTAAATCTTTAACTTTATCCCTCTAGCCCCTTCTTCCTGGGTGCAGCCAGAGCTTCCACTCCACTCTCCTCCGGTTTCCGTGGCGATGCAGATGCAGAGTGGACACAGACGCACACCCTCCGAGGCTGAGAGATGGCTGGAGGAGGTCTCCAAGGCTGTCAAGGCTCAACAGACCCCACCCCCAGGCCCCACCATCCCCACCATCCCTGGACCACCATCCATGTCGAGTCAGCAGATGTCCAGTCAGGCAGCCATATCAGCTGCCCAAGTGTCCACTGTCCCAGTGTCCCTTGGCACCATGTCTAAACCTCTCATCTCGGGCCCCTCTGCTCTCTCAGGTCAGGCCACGATGCCCCTCCCACCCATGTCAATATCATCAGTTCCTCTAATACCAGGCCCTCCAGTGTCAGGCCCCCCTATGTCTCTACCTTCCATGTCCATTCCTACAATGTCTGGTCCCAGCATGTCTGGTCCCAGTATGTCTGGGGCCCCCATGATCCAGCCCTCTCTCCCCGGGCACCCAGGCTCCCTTCCAAGCTCCATGCAGCCCTTCCCCTTGGCTTTCGATGCCACTCCAGCCCCTGTGGGTATGTTCGCCAGCCAGCCTGTCCAACCGGCATTTGTGCCCATGCAAACCTACATGCCAGGCCTGGCCAGCAGTATGACCTATCCCAACGCCAGTGTGCCTGTGGTTGGCATCACACCATCGCAAATGGTGGCTAACGTCTTCTGCACCGCTACATGCTCATCTGGTGGAGGTGTAGCCATGGGCTCAGCCGGAGGAGGACCCAAAGTGGGGGCACTTGGAACAGTCGGGCAGCCCCATTCTTATCCAGGAGCACCTGGTGCAGTCGGGCACACTGGAGGGTTTTCCATACCGCCATTCTCTTCCACTCCGCCATTATCAACAGCCATTAATGGCCTCCCACTTCACAGCAGTGCCATGATGGACCTCCAGAATGGGACCTCCAACAGTGGTGGGAATGGTGGCAGCAGTAGCAGCTGGCCGCCAGAGGGCAGCCAGCTAACGGCTCCGGCAGCCAGCGATTCCCAAGATGATGATCGTTTTGAGGCCAAGTGGGCGGCACTGGAGGCCAAACCTGCGCCTCAGCAGCCTGGGAATAAGGCGCCAGCTACAGCAGCCAACCCATTTTCCAACAATCTTCAAAAGACTTTTGAGATTGAGCTTTAAGCCAGAGTTGACCTCCCAAAGCTGTAGCTCTAGCCCTGGAGTTAAAGCCTGAGAAAGCCAGGCATCCAGCATCTCTGCTTAGAATGGGAAGCAGGTCCTTAAAGTTAGCCTAGCATCTGACCTGTGGCAGCCTAGCAACTTGCTAAAAGTTCTCATAGGAGTCTGTGATCTTAATTGCTTTCTTTACACTCCCACGAGAGCTTGGAAGGAAGTTCTGGGCTGCCACTGGAGGATCAGGTCTCTAGCTCACTCGACTTGATGGACTGAATCCTTCCACTCCACCCGCTACCCACCCCTGCTTTCACTTCTCCACTCTGGCTTTACTTTACCTGATGCAAGTCCCTGGATGTACTGTATGTGCCCCGCTGAGGACATTGCGGAGGGGACACAGCTCAGTGGTTTCTTTCTTTAAAAGGGACTCCACTCAGATGCATTCCAAACTCATGAAATGTTTTTTTTCTGGTGGAGATTTTGGTGGAGAATTTAGCGGCTATGGCTACATCACAAGACGTGCAGAGAAGCAGAGAAGCGGTTTGTTGACTGATGATCAGACTGATGCTGATCTTAGCCAAGCACAGCAAAAGTTTGGATACCTGAATGATGTAAGACCCAACCCTATCAACCCAAAAGGACTTACTGACTAACAGTAGAGATTTATGGCCAAAATTATTTTATTTATTGCATTTTTATTTTAACAAGTTATATATACTTAAAAATCAAATTTTTAAAGCAGTGTTTCAGGAGTGTGTTGTTTTTCATCCCCTATATTTATTTTTGTTGAACCGTAAAGAGGAGGGAAACTACAGGTAGCAGACAGATAACAGGTGTGATTGGGCAGCAGTCTAGGGAAAGCATTGTGGGAAACTGAGTCATGCAACCAGAACCAAATAGCCAAGGCTGACAGTAAAGCAGTGTGTAGTGTGACATGTGAGGCAGTAAGTGTATATAGCAGCATGTTTCTTCCACTCGTTAGCCCTCACGTACACTGGGACATGAAAAATCACTTCAGGATATCCAGCACACAGACACTCTGGACAATACATCACAGCAGCCCTTTGGATTCTCCAGTCAAACTTAAGGAACTTAAACAACTCAGTGGAAACAAGAAAAAAAACACTGTGCAACTGGTTGAAAAAAGTGATGCACTACATTCCAACATTCATAAATCCTTTAATGTGTTCAAACACAGGGTATAGTCTCATCACGTACAGTATTATTGTGTATTCACTACTATGTACTACTGGCTCAGTGTCAGTAGTACTGCACGCATTACAGATTTTGGCATTGATGATTAAAGGTGAAAAGAGAAGAGGAACATGAGCAGACAGACTGATGCGTGGCATATGAATGAACTGAGAGAAATAAAGTGTATATTTCTGATGCAGAATTATTAAAGACTATTTGTTTGACAGATTAACAGGAGGAGAAAATACAGCACTGCAGAAGAGTAGATTGCTAGAGGAAAGAAGGAAGGATGACCTGTATGTGAGAGACTGAAGGAGAGAATGGAGGTATACCTTAAAAAAATGAGATGGAGGAAGTCTGAAGAGAAGAGAGGAAAATGATTTAAGATATGAAAAGAGAGATAGGAATGACAGACAGAGTGTTTGAAAATACTGAGAACAAAGACACATTCAGCACGTAGCCCACAACCCGAGCACTGTCTGCAGTTTTTACATCTTTTTGTCAAGCCACATCCATTTCAGCATCATGTTCCTCAACTCCTAAAACCTCACTAACTCTTCTGATCATCAAAAAAGTTGCTTCTTATAGAACTGCAGTCTCATAAACATGATTGTTTCTAAGTATGTTAAACTCCCTATATACTTAAAACTACAATAATGTCAACAAAGCTTTCTGTGTTCTAACTTGCAGTTTCTGGCATAAGTCAAAAAAGTTCGGGTCGGTTCAAGAAGATGCAACATTACAAAGTGGAAATGGTCTTTATCGAAGGGTTTCATGTGACGTGTAGTGAACAGGTGGTTTCTGTATGTTATATAAAAACTGTAATCTGGCCAGAGATGCTCCTGTTATGTTCCTTGAGAACTGAATTGTATGCAAATGGACTGCCACTGATTAGGTTTCCTGCTCATTAACTCCCCACAGTTTAATTAGCTTATTGGATCTCTTCCTGTGGCAGCGACCCCGTCTGATAGGCTGCCTTCTCAGAGAACTTAAATGTACGTGCCACCGGCCTAATTTATACCATCTCGGGTCCTGCCAGGGTTTTGTCCTTTGTTTTTGGACAAATTAATATTTCTTCCCCACCAAACAAATCCAAAGTGCTCTCTGTATCCTCCTCTCTCTACAAGACACGACTGATTCACTCATGAAATTGATGCTTTTACTTCATTGAAAATATATTTTAGCCCTCGACTCTTGTTTGCACGCCCTCCAAATTACAAATGTAGGTTAATTGTGTTCCGCGTTAAAGCAAACTAAATGACCTCATAAACTTGATTGTAAAACCATAGTTTAGTGATGGTAACAAAGCAAGCCAGTGGAATTTATTTTTAATCTTTATTTACAGAATTTTTGTATTTAAACCTACATATTTGTATTGTAATTACATTGTACAAAAGATAAATAAAGTAATATAATATTACTCCTGCTCATGTTTTGTAGGAGGTGGGTTTTTACAACTACTGTAGTTTTTTGCTTTTTCTCCTTCTCTTTCCATCATTCCTTTCATGACCTTTTCATTCTTTCAATTTATCTCTCTATCCTTTACACTCACCTTCATTTTCTTTTCATTTCTGCCTCCCAGGATCTCAGCTGCTGTTTCTTGTCATTGATCTGACTCTTGTTACTTTTCGTCTTTGTTTCCATCCAGCTGTTGAGTGAATTTAGGGTAAACCTCTAGAACTGTTAGGATGCGGGGTTTCTTGATGGTAGGAGGTGGACCCAAACGCAGACATACTCAGAGGTAAGAGTGAAAAAAAAACTTTATTTATCCTTACTATGGTTGAGAACAGGTAAGCAGGTACGTGAAAACAGGTGAGTCCAGTAAACAGGTAATCCCGGAATGACAAACATGAGACATGGAACTTGACAAAACCTAACTTACTTGGCATACGAACTGGACATGAACTAACAGAGACAGCAGAGTGTCAAACAATGACTCAATAAAGAATACAGACAAGAGACAGTCATAAGTAGGAGAAGGCTAACTAGGTAAACAGAACCAGGTGAGTAATCGAAAACAGGTGAACATAATCAAGGGCAGAGACACCAGGAACCGGGAACACAGAAGAAACACAAGACATGACTTCAAAATAAAACCCTAAACAAAACACCAACATAAACAAAACTAGACAAAGTCCATGGATCCTAACAAGAACATGTCCAAAGTTAAAAACTGTTAAGCATAGGTACATTTCCATCACCTGTATTGAAGCATGTTAAACAGCTTCCTGAATGTGGAAGGCCTTAAAAGCTAATTGGTTGAAACCTCATTAGTTGAGTTGCAAAGTGGGAGGAGCTACTTTGGGGGCATCCTTGGTTCCGGAACTAAAAGTCTCATTCTCTAATTCCGCCTGAGATTGGCCTCTTCTCCATGGCAACGGTGGCTAAGGCTCATGGGTAATGTAGTATTTAGACCTGTCCACATGCCAAAATTACAGACAAAACATGATATCTCAGAGATGAAGCTGAAATAATTAAAACTGGCAGGCATAAGATAAACCTATAGGAGTCCAGAGTTTCTACTGCATGTTAAGTAACATTGAGGATATTGTTTAAAGAAAAAAACTGAGATGGGAAGACAGAACACTTCCGGTACCAGTGACTACTCCCACTTTGCAACTCTACAGTTCAACATTTTAGGAGATTTTCTCACTTTCTTGCAGAGATTTAGATGAGAAGACTGACACTACTCTCATATCTGTCTGTTACATACGCTACAGCCAGGAGACGGTTCGCTTAGTGTTGCATAAAGACTGGAAATAGCTAGCCTGGCTCTGTTCAAAGGTCAACATTTGCCTAACTATACCTCTAAAATTTACTAATCAACACGTTATATCTGGTTTATTTCATCTGTACAAAGACAAGTTGTGGCCATTTACCATACTGACATCCAAAGACAAAAACAAAGAAATGGTTGTGGTGACAGATTGAAACAGTTGAAATATCATAACCTTATTATACTTGTATGACACCTTATTCCTCTCCTTTCGTCTGCACCCTGTCTCTCTCCTCTCAGAGTGATCTCCCCCACCCCCCAGCTCCTGGATGTAACTGCTGTCTAACCATCGCTGTCCTGCAGTCAGCTGGGCTGAGCGGTGCTGTGGCTGCAGCTCAGGTCACTAATGGAACGAGACAAGGCCTCTTTTCTTCTTAAGGGCCGTGAGAAACAGGGCGGATGCACACGCACACACACACACACACACACACACTGAGCTCTTGAGTGGTGGTAGCAGTAACTCTCACCCGGCCATTGTCCTCTGATCTGAGGACAGAGTCAGAGAGTCAAAGAGGGAAGATCAGCAGAGCTTGATAACTTGTAAAACTCCAGTGGACAGACATTTGTCTTCTAGTGATGCTGGAGCGCCTTTGATACATGTCACTGTAATTCATTCATTGTGCATCATGCTGTTTATATGAAAGTTGAATCCGAGTAAGTGTTAATCAGCCCAAATTAGATGCTTTCATGTTACGTAGGGTCTTTGATCCAAAATCCATTACACTACTTATCTAACAATCTGTGTAAATCCCCACGTGCAAAATATTAAAGCCAACTGTCACGGCCCCTTCAAACATTAATGTTTCACAGGTTTCAGTAATCTGGTATTCAGTTCATCTTCAGATTATCCACAGATAATTATACTTTTAATGTGGTATGGCTGATTGACAATATACCATCTAAACATAACTAACTCTTGTAAGATTTGAGTTATATCTAGTCATATTTACTAAAATAACTGTAATAACTAGCTCAATCTATTTTACCCACACAATTCAATTCAGTTTTATTTATATAGCGCAAAATCATAACAAAGTTATCTCAGGGCACTTTTTAATATAGAGCAGGTCTAGCCCATACTCTTTATATTTACAGAGACAGTTCCAACAGTTCCCACCATGAGCAAGCACTAGGCGACAAAAACTCCCTTTTAACCAAGCACACACACACACACGCATTAAATGAAGCCACAACACATTGCTTTTCAACTCAACCCTGTACAACCACAGTGCCTCCACCTACCTGTGCTCTGTGCATCGTACTGTATAGTAAAGTAGGTTGCAACAGCATACAGAGAAGATGACATGCTTGGTTGCCATGGCTACACAATGAAAGACTCATTTATAACAGCTGAAAAGTGCCGCAGTCTGCAAAAACTGCCTCCTCTACGTAAAAATTAAAGTGCCAGAAGAAATGACAGGAGTGGAAAATACGATGTCATCCTAATGTATTCTCAAGGCAGGTAGGACAAACATGTGTGTGCGTGTGTGTTCTTTGTTTGTGTTTTAAAGGCCTAATTTTTGCATGTACAGCAGCCAGGGCTCAAATTTGAAGTGTGTGTGTGTGTGTGTGTGTGTTATGATTCAGAACAGATTACTTCAAGCTAATCATACAAGAGTGTGTGTGAGTTTTGTGTGGTGTGACTCATTGCAACTAATACTAGAAGACAGGCAGCGATCTTTGAGTGTGTGTGTGGATGGAAAACATTACTGTGGGCTATGTTGTTTCACTTCCAATTACTGCTCTCTCTCTCTCTCCACGGCTTTTAGTGGATGTCTGCAAAATGAAGGTTGTTGGTGCTTTAAACTCTTTGCATCGCTGTGTTTATATGTATGCAATTAAATAGAGATGGAAAGAAAGGATGAGCCTGAGCGCGTGATATGTGTGTCCATACAGTATGAGTGTGTGTGTATGCATTTGTCTGTGTGATGGCAATGTCTGATAGCAGTATGAGCGTAGACTCAGTAATGATGTTTGTGTAATGGGCCGTGCCTAGATTGTCAGATCAGCACTGGATAATGCATCCATGCTACATACACACACACACACACACACACA
>LKNJ01004385.1:5730-37134 GCA_002120245.1 Maccullochella peelii
CAGTGCATGATGGGAAACGCCTGGCTGTCCCCTGATCTAAAAGCTCACTGTCTCAGATGTTTGACCACAAACATTACATGTTACTGAAACATTACATCTTTTTCTATTTAATTGTAAAGCTTTTGGTCACTTTACTTTACAACTAAGATGCAGTTTCGCAGTAAAAAGTGAAATATAACAGCACATATTGTAGCCTACCTCCACTTTGGTTTAAGTGCTGCTTCACACTATAAATCGTGGCTTTGAATTCGTTTGGCCCAATAACAGAACAGTGTTCAGTGTAAAACTTCAACTGCTGAGGATCATTTTCTAAGATTTCTTTCATCCAGTCCTGTTTTGGTTCTGCTATCTTTTTGTTGCCGTCGCAGTAACCCGTCACAATTTCATCAACCAGTCCAACACCCACAAACTCTGGGAAGTTTGGGATTCCAGAAGATCCAGTCATGAAAAACTTCAGGGAGTGTTTCACTGCAGGACAAACAAGGTTTATACATTCAGTATAAATACACACATCATCACACTCATGATAAATATGATATGGAGTGAAGATAGTCTCAATAAGATTTGTACATGTGTATTACATGATTTGTAATTGAAGAACAAGATTTGTAATAAACCTTTCAGAGAGAGAACTGATAGAGCCCGCCCACAGAATCCACTGCTGTGGGCACCAAATGAATGGGAATAGAGCCTCGGGTTTCCACAAAATATAATGATCTTTATTATATTCCACACATAAAATACCGCCAGATCACCAGCATGCATAACAGGGAAACAGACAGTCCTCCTCGTCCCCCTACCACCCCTGAGCCAGACTATCGATCAGTGGGTTCGCAACAGCCCGCGTTAAACACCCCCCCTCTCAGGCACTGCGCCACTTTTCCTTGTCCCCCACAAGTGTCACACATCATCCGCGGTCACCATTTCACCACTCACACCGCAACTCCCCCCGCGGAGCGTTATTGGCCCACTCTCTGTCGTCTGGCCGGCGTCTAAAAGCTAACACACACACACACACACATTACTAAACATAGACAGAGACAAACACTCTAAAAATCACACTTAAGTCCCCGAAGGCTCCGGACCCTCCCCCAGGGTCTGAGCAATCGCTCTGTCCGACCTCGGTCTAGGCCGATGAGAAGTGGCAGTCACACCGGCCCGATGCGTCGACCCGGTATATCAGCTGCAGGAGCCTTGAACGTAATGGACTAGAAAGCTAGCTACGCACGCATATCAAGCCCCACTGTCACTACTTTGGCCCTACCTACGGCTGGAACCTCTCCCTAGTCCCCGCTGACCATCTTCGCCGCTGGCAGCCATAACCGGCATGCGAACGGCCCCCACCCACTGACAGTGCGTGCTAATACTCTCGCTCCAACCTTCACTTCTCACCCACGCTTCCGCTCGGCAGCAACAACCTGGTGCTCTCCTTCTCTCCCCTTTATCCTCCCCTTCCTCTCCTCATCACAGGTGCCACCACTTCCCCTAATTCCTCCCCACACACCTGCCAATCCCCTCTCGCTTATCATCATTCACTACAATACACTTTTTTTTAAAATGGGAAACACCAAGTTAAATATGGGTTGCATTCAAGGAGAACATCATTTTATAAGTATAATTATTAACTATAAGTAGCTCCAGAGTTGCCAAATTTTACTTTCGCCTACTTTAACCCTTACCCGTAATGAAAACTGACCTGAGGTGAACCCTCCCCAGCCAACAGTCCTTCCCGACTGCGGTTGGTTACAGAATCCGGGCAGTAGATGGCAACACGAAACCATACAGCTGATGAACTCTACAGCCGTGTGAGTCACCACATACTGTACAAAATGCCTTCACTTTACGGGTTCAAGACCTCATGGCTTCAGCATATAGTATCTAAGGGTTCTAAGTTGTGTGTGAATAGGGATCATCTTTTTTCAAGCCCTTTCTCACATTTCCTTCATTTATTTGACTCAGTAGCTTTCTAGTCGAAATCCCATTTCATTTGCATTAGCCAATCCTTTCACCCGCACAGAGACCCTGTCATGTGTTTTTTTCTGCGGGAGATAAGAGGAACCCCAACGAACACTGCTTGTCACGCCCGTCAAGCCTCACTGTTTTCAGTGATGATTAGCTGCGTTTGGCAAGCAGCTGGCGAGTGTCACCAGCTGCTGTTTTATGACCAGCCTGGGCCAGCCCGATATCAATCTTCACTTCAAATTGGCGCAAACAAAACAAACTTTACAAATTGTAGGGTTTCAAATCCAGGTTCAACACACTCTTACCAGCTTCTGTTCACGACAAAAGTTGTATGCTGCTGTGGTAGCTATGGTAGGTACCGTTTTTCTTTCATATATAAGGATAGATGCATAAACGAGTTTTATTCAGGCGAATTTGTGACCGCGTTTGAGTCCGCCACTTCACAACAAACGCCTTGGTCCCCGTGCGTAATGGTGCGTAAAAGCGCCACTCCAGAGCGTTCTCCTGCGTCACTGTGAATCAAGCAAATCAAGCCTATTTCCGAAATCACCCCCTTGTTCACTCATTCACTACTTCCTATTTAATGGACACTCAACAATTCAGATTTCGGACAATTACTAATCATCATCCTTTTGCGTCATCACTGACAGCTGTAGAGACGCACACATTGACTGTTTCATTCAGTTAAACATGATGTATGCCGGACAACAGGGCTCAATTAAGGTTTATTTTTCTCAGTTTAATATCTTCTACAGCAGATTGTGTTCTTATCCAGATAGTTCTTGCATAAACAGAGAATGTATAAAATGTTATCGGATATATCCAGTTTGTCGAGATTCCTTTTTGGTTCAAAACCCATAAAATCACACACAACACCTCTATAAATTAAGTAGGTTTATTGTTTCCAACAACTGCAATTCAATTTTTAACAGACCACGACAGGTGGTGGCAGGGAAATGGGTGTAAAAACAGCAGGTTCAGTATTTTCAGTTGTAAAAAAACTGTAAAATAGCTAAAGCAAAGCCAAGTTCTTGGAATGAATGTAAGTCCACACAAGTCGTTTGGTCAGCATTCAGCGTTCATCACTTCTTGGCAGCAGCCCTGGTCCTGGTAGACTTGACGACCCTGCGTTTGGCCTTCTTGGGACTTTTTGGCTTCTTGGGCTTCTTGGCCGCAGCGGGCCTCTTGGCTTTCTTGGGACTCTTTGCCTTCCTCTTTTTCTTAGGTGACTTCTTGGCTGCTGGAGTGGCACTTCCGTCTGCTTTCTTGACGCTGGCCCTCTTGACCCTTTTCGCCTTTGACTTCTTTTTCACCACCTTCTTCTTTCGAGGTGTGGGGGGCTTTTTGTTCAGCTTGAAGGAGCCCGAGGCCCCGGTGCCCTTGGTTTGGACCAGAGATTTGTTGGCCACCAAGCGTCTGATGGCGATGAGGACTCTGGCTTTGTTCTTCTCCACGTCGTATCCCCCGGCCTTCAAAGCCTTCTTCAGGGCTGCCAGGGACACGCCGCCGCGTTCTGTTGTCGCGGACGCGGCCTTCAGTATCAGGTCTGATACCGTAGGACCCGTCTTCTTCCTCTGAGATTTGGCTCTCTTCTTGGGAGATTTGGCCGGAGCCGCCGAGGGCAAAGTAGTCACAGCAGAGGACATTGCTAATGACAGTGAGTGAGATTCACAGAGAAAAGGATAGAGTGATATCTCTGCTTGCCTTCTTGACAGGTTCAGGCTTTATCAAGCCCTGATGAGAACCGTGTAGAGTGAGCCTCGCCACCACAGTGCGCCTCTTCTCTCCCTCTCAAACTTGATAAAGTTTGTGTTTTCTCCAGCTGGATTATTCTGTAAAATTCCTGCGCAAAATGTTGCATATTCATACAAAAAGCACATCACAAGAATCAGTGTAATCTTAACTGTCTATATCTATATTTTTATTTCGGGATTTAATAAAACATATTAAAGTTTGTTGAAGTTAAATTACAAGATGATAGTTGTAAAGTGTAATTTTAGAAGGGTATTTTGAAATTTTAACAAAGTTACACCCTCTAAACAAGCAAGTACAGAGTTTTATAATTAAATAAGCTTAAATAGCAATGTGGCTGACATACTGGCTCCAAAATCTAGTTTTATTTCAGTGGTTTGTGCTAATTAAATTCATTTAAAGATCACCAAAGAAACACAGCTGCCTTGCAGACCCACCATATAGTGACCTCAACATAGATATAAATTCCTGAATGCAGTAGCAGGACAGTTTTAATGAAAGTGTGAGGTGAATAAAGTAAAATAACAGAAAATATTTGTAAGTTTTATGTCATCATATGTTATATAGTGAAACTATTACTGTAGGCTACTTTATGTCTCCTCTGTGTGGAGGGAGATGGATCTCAGCCAGAATAAGAGTTATCAGCCTGTAAGGAGGTGCGGCAGGAGAAACTAATTCAAGATTAATTTCCCGGGTCTTTTTGAGATTCTTGATTCTTTATGAAATGACCAGTGAGGGATGCATTCACATTAGTAATCATGTATGTATATTTAAAACCTGTTTATTTCTTATTAAAGTACCAGTCTATGGTTTGACAACCACTTTAATCATTTTATAGGACATGATGCCGTTAAAAAAAGGTCATAATTCTGTTATGAGCTTTTAACCCGCTGTGTCCTCTGCGTATAAATAGATCAATTAAATCAAGTGCAACGAATCAATGAAGCAATGGCATCATACTGCACTGAATAGTCCTCTGACTGCGTTTCTTCAGTGTAGTGTGGTGCTTTTTGGTAAATGAACAGCACACAATACTCTATAGTAGGTTAGTGTAGTATAGAGGACTAAGTTAAAAAAGTCAGAGTTAAGTCAGATTTCAAACATAAAATAGTTTTTACTTAATTATGTTGTAACCATTTTGTTGTTCTTGTTTGCACACATTCAGCAATTTAACTTTGAACCAAATTACAGGTATATTCACATAAACTATATAATTCTGTCTTTTTTTATTCCTGATCTTTAGAAAACATTCAAGTCATTCGTTGTATTAGTCCTTAAAGAGTACGGATTGTGCCTTTAAAGCACTTTGAATTGCATTTGCATGACATTGAGCTGGAAAAATAAACTTTAAATCTTGAACTTAAAATGTGACTCAGCATCTCTGTTACACTTTGATATTATTTGTTTTTAAACTAGAGATGATTAGTGGACACATGGATTAGAATATCTGTATTGGATATTATGCTGCTTCAAAAATACTTAAAAATTACTCAAACCATAGAGAATGTATCTCTGTCTCTCTTTTGCGTTTTCTCCCTCTTGTTTTTTATTAATATGAAATAAAGTGTGTGCGTTTGTGTGTGTGTGTGTGTGTGTGTGTGTGTGTGTGAGGGAGAAGACTGGCAAATGTAGTCTTGCCTTCTGTAGTGCAGTTATAGTGCCACCTTCTGTTACACACAGATATACAAACACACACACACACAAGCAGACATATCAGATCAGTTAAAGCTGTAAGAATCTGTGGTAGAAATCTGTATCAATAAAGACGAAATACAAAGATCTGTCCTTCTGTAAGTTTATTCAAGACATTTGCGAATGGACTCCAAGTATACAGAGATCAGTCTCCACAGCAAAGAGCGAGAAAAAACTCTCTGTGTCTACTTCTTATACACAGTAAGTGAGCATGTAAGCGAGGGTCTGTCACACAATCACTTGTAGCTTTCTCGCCTGGACTGCAGGTTCCAATTGTGTTATTGTGACTGACATGTTCTCATAATTACACCAAAACTTTTACTTCCTTGAGCAAATAGTTACTGAAACAGTTTCAGGGTTTTGTGGGGTTTTCTGTTTGTCTCATCTACATCTACAGAGACTATTAATGAAAAAGTAAAGAATGATTTACCACTTATAATAAGTGACTCCTTGTAAATGATGTGATGTTGTGGTTTGGAAAGTATTAGGAATCTTTGTCTGTGTCTTATGCTGTGCTCCCTCAAACTTCCAGAGTAAGTATCTTAAATGTGTCAGTGGATTAAATCACCAGTATTCAGCCTACCAGTGCCACCGTAATACAACTGAGGGATTCACTTCAACAGATAAAAGGCCTCCAACCCCCTATTGAAGTACTGTTTTACATTTATTGTTTTATATAGCAGTAAATTTCCTCTGTGACTTATTCCCACAGTCTTCTCTTCTCTTTTGTGTCAAAGGAGATTGTAATAATTCATTACATAAAAAGTCATTGTTCTTAACTGCTGAGGAGCAGAAGAGGTGATTATCATTGTCATTCAATGACCTTTTTGTGTTAAGCCGGAGCAGGGGGAGGACCCAAGCGCAGATAGACGAGGAGGCTCAAGCAGTTTCCAAGGTTTATTAACAGAATGCAGGTACAGGGAAGGCAGGCAAAAGAACTCAATGAGCTCACCGAACACAGAACTCACACAACTCAATACAATACAAAGAACCGACCAGGAACAAAGGAAAAGGACAGGTATAAATATAGGGAAGGGCTAACGAGGGAATCAGGGGCAGATGTGTAAAGGGGAGCAGGTGCAGACAATCAACAGGAACCAACAGGAAACAGGAAAGGCAATACTTCACAATAAAACAGGATACACAAATTCACAGGAGGTGACATTTTGACCTTTTTGAATGAATCCACAGATTCACCACAGCCTCAGGATTCCTGTGAAAACGGTCATTACTCAGTCAAGTTGTCGGTAAGTGTAGGTGTGTGGTATGATTGTTATAGCTTCTGAAAAAATGTTTGTCTGCATTTGAAGTTAGATTTTTTTATAAAAAAACAAAAGTTCAGTTTTCAAATCAAAGTGGATCTATGAAATCAAGATAAATGTGTGTTCATTGCTCAGTATTAGACATGTTTGTCAAAGTGCTCAAACCAGAATAAAATAGCTCCACTATTGAACAACAGGACCTAGTCTCAGTTTATCATGAATGTACCTGTACTTATGTATTATTAAGTGTGGGATGTGGGATGATATGTGATGTAGCTTCCCGGGGGCGGGGTAGACGTTTTGCTGGAGGACCTGTTCCGTTTCATCTCTCCCCTCCCCAAAGCATGTGACCGTGTGATCACAGTCATTGCAGTCAGACAGAGGAAACTTGTGACCAAAGCAGCAGGCGGCATCAGCAGGAACAGCTCAGCGCTCTGAGAGACAAAAACTGGACCGCAGCAACTCCACAGTCCTCCATCAACCTCTTCAGATCCGCCCGACAACATGGACTGCGGAATTTTCACCTCCAAGACCGTCCTCCTCTTCCTCAGCTTGATATTTTGGGTAAGTCGCGGTGTTATTTCTCCACCTGCAGAGATTTGAAGTCATAGCCTACTGACGGCGTTCTAGGGTGGAGAAAGGAGAAATTTAAACGGGTTTTAGGTGGATTCGTACTGTACAGCAGTGCTCTTTTCTGTGAATCATCGCTATTTGTTATTATTTTGTAGTCTGTGAGTCGTGTGTTGCTTTTTAGGTTTTACATCCTGCAAATCAGAGTAATGACTTGATAAACATCCTGCGCAAGCTTTCTGGGCACCACGGTCGCCGTCCATCACTCTAGCCTACTGTACTTCCTCATGTCAGCTGCACCTTAATTGGGTTCAAGTCTGCGTAGTTCTTTTTTTAAAAAGCCAGATGACGCCAGAAAGGCTACGAGTTACATTTCCCAATAATGTGAATTTCAGGGGAACACACTGACTCGCTGCATTTTGCTGTAACATTGTCAGCCAGTCAGCATGAACTTTGACACACTCAAAGCGTGACCCGAGTTCATATCTGGCTTTGTTTCTCTCCACGCTGGCAAACAGATGTCAGCTCTCCTCTTTTTCCTTCAGAGTAAATGGGTTTTGAAGGGACCGAGTAAACTTCTCTGCCTGTGGCTGATGTCTGTGTAATTTGATTACTGTGAGCTGGGAACTGGCCAGTGGGTGTGATTTGCATGGGGAAAACACAGGCCTGGTTTAGTTCTTTAATTCAAACATCCACTTTTTTACCTCCTTATTCTCCATCTTCTTCCCATTTTCGCCGTCTTCTTTCCAATCTTATGCTTATGCTTTGTCTTTCTCTCTCTCTTTCTGTCTTACACTTGCATCTGTAACAGGTGAGTTTGATCGACCAGTCTGTCCTGAATGATTTTTATTGCATGTAGGGTTGATTACATTCCTCCATCCATCGCCATATTCCAAAAATCAGTGTTTTCTTGGTTTTCTCACCAGCGAGGCATTACACACAACATATCCCTATGTGTCACATGCATCGCAGGTTTCTTGTTGCAAAGCAGTAAAAATTCAATCCTCTCATAAAATGCATATCTCAAAGTGTCACACACATCCGGATTTGCCCTGTTTTCTCAAACAGCTGCAGCTCAGCTATTTATAATATAATAGTGAGCAACCATCTTTGATTTTTCCTGACTCCTCAGGCCAAGAGTCTTAAATAGCAGTGTGAGTTAGATACAGTAGGGCATGTGCCTACTGTTTTTTTTTTGGTGTAATCAAAAACCTCTCAAGGATATCATTTTGAACAAGATTAAACATAACTTAGGTGTTGAAGAGGGTTTAGAATTGTTATAAAAAATCATAATTCAATCAAAATATTAAATTATCCTTTTTTAACTCTGCGTGACCAACTGGTAGGTTTGTTTTTACAAAATCATATTATGCAGATAAACTTTGTACAAACCCACAAAAGTTTATTAAAAGTCTTTTGAAGATCCCTAAGCTTCAAAAGATGGCAGATATTTTGTAGTGAATTTAGTGAAAATGTGTATAAAATCCACTTAACAATAAGAATATTTTCATTTGATGTAAGAGTGCAGTCATAAAACATGGTTTATTGGTCAAATTTAATCAGTTTATGTATCTGATTGTGTAATTAAAAGGTTTTTTTTGTAAACAATTGAGGTTATTTAAGGGGAAAATCAAAAGTCTCAAAGGTTAATGTGTTCTGACTGTTTGGAAGCACATGAGCAGAAACGTCATGTCTGCCCACCTGGAACCTGGTCTAAGACACAGTACTAGGGCGTTTCACACGCAGGGACTAAAATCATCCCCACAGATCAAGAAACATTGCCCCGTTTCTCACATTTCACAGAGGTGGCAGCGTCCATGGGCGCTATACGTTGTGTAAGCCTCTTTGTGCTGCTTCTTAGGCACAAGATCAGAATTTCTGGAAAGATTAGGGGTGTGTGTGTGTGGTAACTACGCCACAGGGGTCCCATGACTATGGAGTGATTAAGAGAAATGAGTCATGAGGATGAATGATTGCTAGGCCACACAAAACACACATGCTTACATACGAACAAAGACAAGCACACAATCTATAACTCGCCTCATTACAGGGGAAGTAAAACTGAAAATGACACTAAGCCACAGACGCACATGAAGGGGAATTTCTGATTTCTTTTTCTTCTCTTCTTTCTTATTCTCATATTCCGGCTGTGCCACCAGCATATCAAAACAAGAGTAACACAAACAACTTTATTTGAGCATAATCTCATTTGCAGTTTAGACTGCGTTATTAAGTGTTATGTATGTGGCTTTCATAGCTCTTCTTCCATAGCAGACTGTAGTTATCAACACTGATACAGTGTGTTTCAAAGGGCAAAGAAAAGTCAGGAGTGCTGATAATGAGATAAATAGTTTAGAGTCATTGTTCTCTTAACAGTTGTCTATGTGCTTGAAGTTTCTAGAGTTTTGACCCTCTAGACTTTTGGGTTTTTAGACCAGATAGCTAAACAGATACGGTGTCATTTTACAATAAAATGAGAAATCATTTTTAAAACAGTGGCCAACAAAATTGGCCCATATACATGCAGTCTCATGATTGGTGAGCTCACTCTAAGCATGACGTGTAGAAAAGTCACGATGGTGGTGTGACTCAAAGCCTAATCCACATCTGACTGCACCAGGACAGGCCATCATTGACCTTCACAGTCTGTGTTCATCACATGAGATCACAGCAGATAATAAAAGGAGAACAAATCTCTTTGTGCTTTATCCAACAGTGTTACAACAAGCAGCTCTGTTCTTGCTTTATATTTGACGGTGTTAGGTAGACTGCCGTATGTTACTATATGGTATGCCTGTGTCTTGTTGACGGAACATGCCGCTTTCAACTACAGCACAGAGAGAAAAACACAGATCATGTGACAAATCCCTTCAATTGTATCGATGTGTGTTTTGTTTTCTGCAGCACCTTGCTTCGTTAAATGTCAAGTCTAAGTATGCCGAGGTTTTAAAAGGGGAATTTCTTCACGATTGTTGACTCTTTTGGCACAGGCATAAATAACTAGAGCGGAAATTGTCCAAATTAGGAGAGTGTGCCATAATTTAGCTCTACAGTTTATATGTATAATATGATCCTTATTTATTTGTTTATTCCCGGAATAACCCACTATATTCAGGGTTCGTACAAAGTCTTGAAAGTTTGGAAAATGCTTAATTGTAACCGTTATGTTTTCAAGGTTAGGAATGTGCTTGAATTCGAATATACTCCTTGTAAAATGCTTGATTTTCAACATAATCTGGTGTTTCATCTACACAATCGCTCATATAAACCAAAAATCTTTTAATGTTTAAAACAATCCTGTTGTCATTTTTGTTTGCTGTCTCCTGGCATTTATAGTAACAATTTAGAGATAATAAAGGCTTCGAGAGTCTGGACATTTTTGGTTTACCTTGAAAGTGCTTGAGTTTTACGCTTAAAAAGCTGTACGTACCGTGTATATTAAACATACAGAAAATGAGAAAGTTAGTGTTTTCTAATGATTTTTAAAAAACAAAAAACAAATCGTTACTTTTACTCTCAACTCTTTACTAATTACATATGTAATTATAAAGCATTCTGATCTGTATGCAGACATGTTCAATATTTATTCTCACCATAACCATGTTGCTAACCTGTCAATTGTGAATTAACACTTTGATGTGTAACATGATGTTTTCTCCTCCCTGCAGGCTGCAGGAGCAGCATTGGCCTACGTCGGTGCCTATGTGATCAAGAGCTACGACAACTTTGACAACTTCATTCAGGACAAGTACACGCTGATCCCAGCAGCTATCATCATCTGCGTCGGTGTGGTGATGTTCATTTTTGGCCTGGTGGGATGCTGCGCCACAATCCGGGAGTCCAAACTTGGCCTTAGCTTTGTAAGTGTGTGTGTGTGTGTGTGTGTGTGTGTGTGTGTGTGTGTGTGTGGCAGGAGAGAGGAGGTGTTCAGTCATCCTCTCCATTACCTGACACCTGTTTGTTTGTCAGTCTCTGCAGCTGCATGCTCAGCTGTAGTGTGAAAATGCAACCGCAGACGTTTATTATGTCAGTTACAATGTTAGTTATCATCTTTGACGTTTCATTTTTGTTATCCCCATAGCTTTTGCTTATCTTTTCACTCTGTTTCACTTCTATGTTACTCATTAAATGTCTTCACAACTTCTCTCCTTTTCTTCCTCTCCAGTTCTTTCTGATCATCATGGTGATCTTTGCAGCTGAAGTGGCTGCTTTGGTATTTAGCTTCATCTACCAAGGCAAGGTGAGTCACAGATATGTGGTCTCTGTCACACAATGTTTTCTCCTGTAAGCCATATTAGGAATTTCATCTCCTTCATTTAAAATCTGCTATTATGTGTATACTCTTTGAGCTCATTAGTAAAGTACATGGCCGCCAACATTGAGGTTTTCTCTTGTGACTGTCCAGATAAGCAGAGACCTGGAGCTCTCAATGAATGATGTCTTCGCAAAGTATGATGGGCAGGATGCTGAGACCAAAGCTGTGGACTACCTACAGACCCAGGTGGGTGTTCTGCTGTATATAAATAGCTTAGTTTTCTCACTTGTACTTTCATTCTTTTCAACCTCTTCTGCTTTACATCAGTTCTTTCTCACATGCTTGCTTTCATTTCCCTCTCTTGTTCTTTTCATTTACTCCTCAGTCTGTCTTTCTGTTTCTCTGTTTTTATTATTCTGTGGATAACTGGCAAGATGGAGACAATATATCATAATAGGCAGAGCTGATAGAACACATATTATTGGAATTTTGTATAACTTATTCTACTTTTTTATATACATTTCCCTTTAAGGCAGGATAATATTTAAATGAGACTCATTTCTGGGCCTCAACCTGTTGGGTCATCTTTCCAACAGATGACGTGTGTGCTAATGCAAGAACAAAAGTATGTGAATAAAATAAATAGTTTGTTGAAATATGATATATCAATGTCAAGGTATATGGTCAAATATGTCATTTGTAGCACAGCTAAAATTAACAGTGAGAAAAGTCTTCAACAACATGGACAAATAAAAATATCCAATGTCCATAAACAAGTGCTGCGCACACCACCTACATGCTTCTAATGCACCAAATTCACACCTCTGGGTCAGTCAAATGCAGGAACATGCTTACAGAAGTAGAAGATAAAGCAGGTTAAAAAGTAAATAAGACTTCACACATCTCTAAATAATCTCTTTACTTAAACTCACACCACATTATAGGTTGATGATACTTTCCCTGTAACTCCTTCTCATACAGTGTTGCACTTTCCTTTTCTCTCTTTCACTGTTTCTCATTTATTATCTCTTTTTCACTGTCATATATTGTCTGGACTCCTCCTGAGTTCTGTATTAACTCCTGTCTGTTCTCTCTTTGGCTCTGCGCAGTTGCAGTGCTGTGGTGTCAGAAATTACACCAGCTGGTCCAACACTACCTGGTTTAGCAGCCACAACAACACGGTGCCTCTGTCCTGCTGTAAAAACAGTACCAGCACACCGTGCACTGGCAGACTGGATCAACCAGACCTGCTTAACGTAGAGGTGAATCATACAGAAGTACACTTTGCCCTTTTTCACATAAATACTGTGTCGGTGTACGTGTGGTGACGTGCTTTTGTCTTTGTTGTGCTTGGGATTGTAAGCGACTTATCTAAGGGAATTATCTCACATTGAATGATTTTTAATGCTTTTATGACTCAAAATATAAAGTCTGCCATATCAAATTAAAGCAAGAGCTACATTTCAGGCGTTCAGACGTTTCCGATGTGCATGTACAATATGTGCACTCACTGTACTTGTGCATATGTTTTAGGGTTGTGAGGCCAAGCTGGATCGCCTCCTACAGGATGTGTTGGGTTACGCCATGCTGGTCATTCTGGGTTTCGCCATCATCAAGGTAAAAGCAGCAGTGAATGAGCTACATGTCAGTCGGTGCAACAGATTGTAGGAATTGTAGGCTACATGTCATACTCCTCTCTCTGTGCCATGTTGTACCTCCCAAGTGCATGGATTTCCTAACCCAGCACTACTTGCGTGATATGTTAGGGCTTGCCAAGAATGAAAAACCAAGTTGAAGCACAAATAGAAGATCTACTCAAGTACAATGATGGCTCTGTTGAGGGCTACTCCTTGAAATAGAAAAGGGTCAGTGTTGTATCACACACTGTTTATACACTTTACTGATTCAGTTATGCTTTTCAAAGTGAGCTTTGTAAGAAAGCTGAACTGCCTTACGAGGGGAAAATATCTGACTGGAATGACCTCCTGATTGTCCCGTAGACTACTTTGTAATTCTTATTTTTTTGAGTACAGTAGTGTACAGTATTGAAAATAAAAGAAAACTAAATTTATAGTCTTCCCTCAAATGGTACAGATGCAAGAATAACCTATTCAAATGGCAATTAATGAGCTTGTCACGTCATATAACACCTCGAAGCTCAAGAAAATACATTTTAAGAGCTTGTGTCTAATTACCTTTATCTTTTCCTGTTGCAGTTCTTTGGGATGCTGAGCGTATGTGTGATCACCTGTAAATCTGGCAGCCGGAGGAGTGGATACCAGCCTCTCTACGCCTGAACCACTTCCCGCAGCCACCCACCACCTCCTCATTTTGCTTGACTAGGTTTGCTGACCACTTACTCAGCAGTGTACAGAAGCATCCAGGCCAATCATTGTACAAATCTTAAGTTTTATTTAAATAATGGCATATAAAGTATACACAAGTGGCAAACCTGGTCTCAGTCTAAAGGGGATCATACCAGAGCATTCCTCCGCAGATGAAATCAGCATAAATGTTCCTCTCGGTTGTTAAATCATTTTGCTGGATGTGGACATGGCTTTCAATTTTGAGTTATTGTCTTAATTTCCCTCTTTGGAGATTTTTATGATAAAGTTTCTGTAACGATCCTGTACTGTCTCAGCCCAGCTGTGGCCTTTATTTGGGCTAACACATGTGACAATAGCACAATATACTATTTTGAAAGTGATTAAATAATAGAAAATGTTGACCCCTGTTAGATTTTGTTTGTGGAAAGCCTTACTCTCTAAAGCATCTTTTAGTTTCTAATGCAGACCCAGTGCAGCTGCCATGACATCACGAGAGAGAAAAGAAAACTATTTTGGACATTAGGGCTTCGACTTCGCATCATGTAGATATTCTTTTAAAGAACCTTATTCTTTGGAATGAACTATAATGAAGGATATCAAACTATGTTTTAAGCTTTTTGTGATTGGGAACGTACATACATACATGCATGAAAGTTTATGGTCAGTTAATTGTATTGAATTAAGTTACAGTTCAGCATAGTTTGTCTTTAGTTGTGTTTATTATGTTTCTAAATTAAAAAGGAAAATTTACCAATAATTTGGAGTTTGGTGCAGTTATATCACATTATTGTATTACCTTGTCTTTTGTGTGTGTTTTTGTAATTTGCAATATTAAGTCAGTCTTTATATATAAGACATGCTGACAGTTGCACACATATTATTATAAAATTAGGATGAAACAGATGTCTAATCCTGTGGTCGTGGTCATTTTTGTGCCAAAACTTTTTAAGCTTCTTTTCAAAAAAGCAGGGTTATTTTCCAGCAGAGCAGTGTTGCAGAGTGTACACTCAGAGCATCACACTGAAGGAGACCCACGGGGGGGTTATCTCTCTCTCTCTTACGTTCTGACTCTGCTGATTAACAGGCCCGTAGTGCCGTACATACAGGAGATAGGAGTGTTCATTTTACATAAGCCTTGTCAGTGTTCAAAAAGATAGATATATAGAAAATATAAACTCATGTCCATAGTCATCAGTCATCACAGAGCACAGATTAAAGCATAGGTCACACATTGATGAGGCTGTAGATAACTGATTGCAACCATTAGTTTAATTAAAATTTAAATTATCCCTTGACCTTTTTCATTAATGATAAATTCAAACCAGCTATGTAGCAACTTCATTTTCACCCCTGTAATAAACAAATATCCATCAGCATCAACTTCAACCCTTTTCATTTATCACTTTATCTGTTGTACGCTTAGTTGCAGTAACAAAGAAAGTCCTGCAGGTGGTGTTAGAGAACCTGCTCTGTGTTTAAAGTCTAAACCAGCAGTTGTGGTGGTGAAGGGGCCCAAAAACCCCTAATATGCTCTCTCTATAGGGGGTAGTAGAGGATATGAGTTAATGTTTTGTCCTTCAGTTACTATATTTACATATTAAAAGACAAAACACAAGAATGCAGGAAGGTATGAATGGTATAAATATGATTTTCAGATGTTTTAGAGCTTGAAGAGACACAATCCTTTTATCAACAGCTAATTATCCACTTCATATAGACAAAACTTTCATGTCACTTGTTACTTGTACTGGAGTTTCAATTAAAAGCTCTACATGTGATTAACTGCTCTACATGTGATTAACATCTCTGTGTTTATTAATGACACCCGCTGATGTAAATGACCCTGCTGCCCTGTCTCAGTCTGTGTCCCTCTCATATCTCTCAACTGCATATCGTATTCAGTGCATATCCTCACTGCTCCAGGCTGTGTTGACATTTAGACAGGCCGGCCCTTTTCAGAGAGAACTGCTGGCACACACTCGGCTAGATAACCTTGTCAGCTCTTAGACCTGTTTTCCTCCCTCCCCCCTCCAACTGTCTGTTTCTCCTGTCTCTCTTTCACTCTCATGTCTGTTTATCTCTCTTTCTCTACCCGTTTCTGTTTTACATTCGAGGTGTATTTGCATCTCTATCTCCTACCTAGACCACCCATCTGGTTTCTGATCTGTGTTCTTGTTTTACTCAACTCCCCTCGCTCTGTAGTATCTCGAGAGTGAACCCTTGATATCAGGCGGTGTAGCAAGGAAGATAGTGCTCTTACCCAGTAATGCTGTGTTCTGTCAATAATACAAATCAATCTGAACAGAGCAGCTGTGTTTTGAAGTAAATTATCAGTAAGTTATGCAAGAACAGAAACCAAGAAGATTTGTATTGATTATTATTTCTGTTTTCAAACAGCTTGCTTTGTACAGGCCAGCAAGGTGAAGGCTTTGACAATAAAGTGAGGCATCCCACCACAAACATGAAATGGGGCCCATATGTGAATTGAAACTGAAATGTATTGGATAACTCATCATCTAGGACTGCTGCACTATTAATTTGTTTTTTTGCACTTTTATTTTATTTATTTATTGCTCTATTTATTAATTGCTTTTCAATTAGTTTTGTCCTTTTAATGTGTAGATCTGGGTGGGTATGGATATGGATGTGACATTTATGTTTTGATGTTTTCTTGGTTTGTTAAATGACTGGAAAAGCTATAAATGAGATTCTCCAAAAAAAAAGATATAGGAAAGTAAACCAAGCTTGTCAGAGAAAGCTCACCCACCTTGCTGACCTCTTCCCCTTTGATTAAAGGGATATTCCAGTGATTTGGTATCGGATCTCTATAAACTGGGAGACCCACAAGTCGCTAGTATGAGTCAAGCTCCCAAAATACTGGATTTCCCATAATGCAACTGGATGCACATTATACAGCTGTTTTTACAGGCTTAATAGTACTCCTTGTGACAAGTAAACTGCTGTTTTATAACAACCACTGTGTTCGCTTTCTGTCGCCTTAAAGGTAAAAACAAAGAACTGAAAAGAATTCACTGGGGAGTTGCTTGTGCGTATGATTTGGCATCGTAGCATCTGCTATTCCCTCACGAGTCATCTGTGCACACCTACAGATGTGCCCTCGTCTGTCTATCTCTCCTCTATGGGCCATCACCTCTCTGAAAACAAAAAACATTCAGCAGATACACACCATGTGAGCCAACTCGCTTGTCACAGGGAAATTTCAGCCTGACCTCTAATTTATTAATTTCCTTTCCTACTTAGACAGGGATCTGTTGGAGGGATGTAATCTGAGAAGGACACACACAATACTGCTGCTCACTCTATGCTGAAGGTAGATCAGCAGAAGAGCAGGCAGGTCTGTGTAGAGATCCAAGGACTCCTGTCCGGTGAATTCCTTCATGACTCGCATAACATTTCTAATACTAAATGCATTTTCTGGATTTGTTTGGCTTTGTTACATATTCTGCCAGCTTTTACATCAAACAAGTAACAAAGAACCCTGCTCACCACAAACAGTTTGCTTTTGAACTGTATCACATGGTAGATTATAGGGAATGTTTGCTTTTCTTATAGATAGTTTTTCTCCTTTTTATGAAACAATAATGCAAACAACCAGAACGGTGTCAAGGTTTTATTTGAATTTCTCCCCTTTACCTTTCTTCTCAGGCCAGACCCATAAATAATGACCACACATTGTCAAGACCAGGAGCAGGTGCTGCTGACAACATATGTGCCTGTGTGAGTGTGTGTGTGTGTGTGTGTGTTTGGGGCGGGGGTGTTCTGTAAATAGCCACCCACCACGGACACTGTGATGTCTCCATTTGTCAGATGCTATCAGTGTTAATTAGAGGGGGCAGAATACAGAAGAGGAACAGAAACAGACACAGAGAACAAAGAATCAAAAGAACCAGATGAGCAGCAGCAGTATCGTAGTATTATCCATATTATCTATTATTTACTAACTAATCTTGATTTTTACAGCTTAAATCTTTATAAGAGATATTCAAGTAGCCTGACTGCTCTATTCTCCCTCTTTTTCTTAACTCTCTTTTCTATTCCCTCTTCCTTTCTTTCTGTATTTCTTTTCTCTGTATTTTTCCTTTTCTCTTTCTCCTGGTTTACCTTTTTAGTGTTTCTTGTGAGCAGTGTTATTTAAAAGATGCCAGTGATTTTATCTAGTTTTTGGCTAGCCTCCATTGGCTAATGACTTTCCCTCAACCAGCAGCTACTATTGCATTTGAAGTACTTATACGATAACCTGTGTTACTCCTCCCCTGGAGATGGTTTCAGGAATTTAAATCGCAGGTGTCTCAAAAGACTCCAAAAAGTTATTTTTTTTAACTTTAGCTGGTACATCAGAGCGCAGTTTTATTTTCTGCCATCTCATCTTTCTGTTGTAAATAACAGCAGGTTGTGATTTTGCAATATTTCAGAAGCTGTGCCAGTGCAGTAAAATAAAAATACACACAGAAATGGTTGTAGATACACTTTTGAACTGCACCACTATTAGACCCAGTCATGACAGAAGCATATCCCAATATCAAAACACTGACGCAGAGACTGAAGACTGAGTGATGAGTCTACAGTGATATTTTGATGTGAGCTGATTGATGACGATGAAATAGTTTTAAACCAGTGGTATGTAATTCAAAGCTTGCTGAGCTATTTTGAAAGGCAAAAAAAAGATTTTGTCTTTTATTGCAAAATGGTCTTTATTACATTTTCTGACAGCTTCCCTGTTACCGAATATAAACATCTGGAAAAAGACTTTGCTCTGACACAAAAGCAACAAAAGTATTTGACAATTTCCTCTTCACCACGTTCCATTTGTAACCCGGTCTTATCTTGCCGACAGACAGAAGACGGAGCAGACACACACCCGGAAGATTTAAAGCTAAAAGTCTCTTAATCCAAGCTGCTTCACTTTAGGTGTGTGATACAGGGGGTACACTTTGTTGTTTGGGAAGGGATGAGCATTTCTCTGTCACTTTCATTTTTGCAACAGCACCAGCTCTCTGATTACAAGCTCCCCTCTGTAATCACAAAGGAACCACTGACCCATCATCTAATGGCATTGAATTTAGCAAACTATTCATCAGATTTCTGCATCACACTTGTTCAACAAAATTCAACCGAAAGTGTCCTATGAAATAAAGTAAAAATGCTGGAGCTCTCCAGGTTGGTGAGAGATGAGAGAGACATCTTTAACACTAGTCTCCCACTCTGTTTTCATTCTCAACTACGTGTATCATTTAATGAAGTGGAAATGGCACACAAAATCCAGAACTATCCCTGTAACTCTCCTTTACTCTTCTCATTGATGGAGATCAGTGTGTTACTTTACACTGGGTACATTACATAAGGTGACTCTCAGGTCTGTTCTCTCTACAGCCTCTCTCTTCTCTCTTAATCCTGTAGCACCTCTGCATAATCATCATTATACCATGACCTGCCTTCTCTTTCTTTTTCTTTCTCTCACTGTGCTGCCTCTGATAAGAGCCCCAAGCACCCTCTACTAACAACAGGATGTGGGACTATGAGACTTTGTATTTTTATTGAATTTAATTATACAATACAGCCATAAATCATTGCAAACATCAGAGAAACTTATGTTTTTGCAATGCTCCTGTTATGCTCTTTCCTTCTTTATGAGGGCCTACAACCCAACACAGTGCATCAAGTTCACACAGTTTTCTGGGGTTTGCAGAAGTTGTTTTAGGAAAAGTAAGAAATCACAAACTGAATTGAATCACAGAATTACTCTGAGAGCTTAATATGGAATACGGCACACCAATGATATATCAAATAAGGGTAGATAAGGGCACTTTTGTCTTTAGTTCTAATCTTGTTTGAAATGATCATTGACCTGACAAATATGGTCAGAGATAGCCTATTGGTATCTGATGAAACTTTCAAACTGGGGTATTGGCCAATAAAGTGTGAAATGGTCTCATTCATCATGAAGTAACAGACTAGAAATAATCTCAGATATCTTTTTTAATTTTCTTTTGTTTTTCTTTTTATGGTAATGAAAAAGTGGCATATTTTACCACATAAACAGTTATTTCCTGCTTTCAAGTATAAGCATGTCATCTCTATGACTGTATCTCCCTACAGTGCAGTTCTTCAGATCTCTTGTACTTGAACAAACAATTATTTCTCATTGGGAGCCCTTGACATGCGGTGGCATCCTCGCTGCTGTAAAAAATATTCACTCACAATGAACAAAGGCTCCTCTCTATAGCTCCCTATCTAGGGAGCACTCCTGCAATACCGACCCAGATTTAACTGAGGTCAGGTGCTGCTGGGAGTCCTAGAGAGAGATAGACGCTTTGGCAATATTGTAAAGCATACTGAATTGGAAATTGAATTGAGAGAGCGAGACTTAACAGCAGAAAGATGGGGAGAGAGGAGAGAGAGAGCGATAGATGGGTACTTAATCATCCATGGTGCAGTGTGTGACTGTGTGAGAAGCCACTCAGGTCTATCTGAATCGGGGTGATCCCTTCTCTCCTCCCTCTCTCAGATCACTCCTCTGAAGCGCGGGCAGAGAGCGGACAGTCGCCCACAATAACCGGCTCTGTAGCAGCCTCCGGCGTATCTCATCTCGGCGGATCGCCCCCCGGTGCCGACTGTTTCCCCCAGTATCATCTGAATCACACACAAGAGAGAGATGCGGTCGTGTTTCACTTTCTTTGCTTCCAAGGACCCGTATCTCTCACATCTGTTCCCCGGATCTTTGTTTCTGGGCGGCAGGCTGCGGCTGCGTGAGTACTGATGGATTTGCGTGTAGCCTATGTCTTTCTTCTTCCTCTCGCTATTGCACCGAGCAGATCACTGAGATAGAGAAGATAACGTGAAGCTTGTTGAGGAGGGAAAAGAAGCGCAGGCCTGCTTGTCGTTGGTATACTTTTTTATCTTTTGGAAAATGGGGCTTTGTGTATTATTAGATGCACTTCAGTCTCATTGTTTTTGTTCTGTCAGAGGGGCGTTACTGGGGTCTGTGTAGACACACAAAGGCAGCTGCATGAAGCCAGTGTGCAGAGAGGATGCAGCGTTTCCCATCTAAACTAAAACTGCTATAAAGCCTGTTGGGAAGTAAATAGAGTAAAAAAGAAAAGAGAGAGAGAAAGAAAACACAGTCAGGGACAGAGGCAGCTGCACAATGCCAGAGTACAACAAGATGTAGGCTACCCTTGTCTGTTCCCATCGACTATCACCTACACATTTATTAACATCATATCATTTCAGTGTAGTTTCATTTTTCTGCCTTAACCAAAGTGAAAGTATAATTTAAGCCAAGTCTGATATTTCTATGTTGACAATGGGTTTTATAATTGCAAATTAAGACATTTTACTGCACTGCATCAAGAAACTGCAAATGATTCTTATTTATAATATGTATTCTGGTTGCATAACCTGAAGAAATATGGAGAATAAAGCACAGAGAGAACACCAAGAACCATCTCTCCACTGGTTATGCATTATATATTAAGTTAGCCCAGTGCTGCACCTCCCACCCAGCAACAATGTCAACGCTCCCTCTCTCTCAGTCTCTCTGTTCTCTCCTTACACTCTTACAGCCTCTGACAGTCAGCCCTGACTGAGGCTAACATGAACATGGAGTGTGTGTGTGTGTGTTTGTAAGTATTTTGAAGGCTGTTAAAGAGCAGTTATTGAGTGCACATCCCCCATTTCTAGAACGAAAGGGAGGGAGAGAACTAATACTCCAGCCTGCCCTCGGGCCTTTGACAGCAAAGAGATTTGTTTTATGGATTGATGGATTGTTTCAGTTCTTACATCCCAGGGATCTAGAGGTGCGAGACAGTCAATGCATTTGTTTTCTAGCATGACCTTTCAAGGGGTGGAAATAGAACTAAAATGTCAGGTATATTGATTCACTTTTAATTTGCTTAACTTTAAATTAGACATAATAACATTAGAGTGTGTGGTGCAATCAGAAAGCGCAACTAGAAAAGTAGAGTTTTTCATTGAAAAAAACAATACTGCCATGATAATCCCTTCCATCCTGTTGAATTGTCTCTGTGCTCTGAAATGTCAACAGCATCACATAGCAGATATTAAAGCATCATTGAACTGATATGATTATCCTCTCTAAGCACATTAAGTTACTGCTGTTGATTAGGTTACACTGCCATTCAGTGTTATGTAATGGTAACTCTCTTGCAACACAGACCCTGTTAACACACTGGCTCTGTTGCTGTGGAACTTTCATCTTTATCTTCTCCCATTTCCTCTTTTCCTCCCCACCAGCGGCAGGAGCAGCAGCAGATGTGTTGAGCGACGCAGCTAACAGCAGTATCTTTCCACAGTGACCACGGCCTGATGCTGAAATCCCTACATTCGTGAGAAGGCAACAGGAAGCAGATTAGGCCTACTGAGGGATTAAACGCGTGCACACGTATGCACATGCACACACAGAGAGTGCCACACTTCCAGGTTTTGACCGCTGTCCAACTGTGGATCTCACACTGAATGAACTTGTCTGACTGACTGACTGAGACTCTCTCTGGTGACATGGAAGAAGAGGAGGAGCCAACATTCTCATTGAATTTAACTCACATAACCCCACCTCCTTT
Organism: Maccullochella peelii; assembly: GCA_002120245.1. Taxonomy (NCBI): domain Eukaryota; kingdom Metazoa; phylum Chordata; class Actinopteri; order Centrarchiformes; family Percichthyidae; genus Maccullochella; species Maccullochella peelii. Next base: position 28,151 of record LKNJ01004385.1, read on the forward strand.
CTCCTGCCTCACTATCGAAGGCTTTGGCTGGTCGATGAGGATTACAGACTTATAACAAACACAGCGGAGCGTGCAGAGAGGGAGAGGAGTGCAGAGCCAACCGTCCACCTGCTGCTGTCCCATGATACATCTATACATGTAAGAGCAGGATCAGCCACACAGAGGGCTGTTTCTATGGATAACCCTGCCCTGGGTAGTATTAATAAGGCTCACTGATATTCTGACTATCTGCGCATGAAGAAAATACAGTGAGAGATTAGAAGTGCATCATATACTGACTACAGCATCAATCTTTGCAGCAGAGAAAGACATCATCATTAGTATCAAGAGGAAAATGTCGAAGGAAAAATCTGTTATTTGTATACATGTACTGTAGATGTTTTATCAACACATGTTAAACATGTAGCTGCAAGTTCACTGACTAAACCAAATGTTAGATTTCTTCCCACTTAGTTTCATTTGTTTCCTTTCTGATTGTTGCTCAGGCACTTCTTGTCCTAAACACCTCAAAGGTTGTGTTAAGAACAGCTGGTTCAGTAACATTGGGTTTTTTAATAAGAATCTGCCCACACGGTACCAGAGGAGGAGGTGAAGATGATGCACAAAGACACTTCTTAGGCCTGAAGGAAATAACTCATTTTCTAACCTGCATACAATACCGAGTACAGCTCGAAATTCTGGGCCACAATTCTGGATATAAGAATCCTACTGGAACTTTCCTGGGCCCCTAAAACTGCCACCACCTCTCACCAAACTAGTTGTGTTACTGAATTTGGGTCTTGTCTACACAAGTATAGACATAACATGCACCAGCTACCTAGAGAAAAATCAGTTCTCTAGTTAAGGTTCTGGACTCACCAGCAAGATATAACATTATGTGCGTACGACAATAACAAAGCACTTTTAATCTAGATATTAAAGCTTGAGGTACCTGGAATCCATCTATCATTTGTCCCTAACACCTCCAGACTGAGCTGTCATGGCCAGACAAGACACCCCCCTCTTCCTCCATGGTTTTGACCTGGGCGGTCACTTTGTTGACCTCCGACCTCTTGGCATGGGTGTTACAGGCCTGGTCCTCTCAGCTGTGGACCAGCGCACCGGACAGCGTGTGGCAATTAAAAAGCTGGTGATGCGTGATGCCATGACGGTGAAACATGCTCTGCGGGAGGTGAAAATCACCAGGCGGCTGCAGCATGAAAATGTGGTGAGGGTTCATGAGGTTTTGGCGCCGTATGGACGACCACTGCCCAGAGACCCAACCCAGCTGAGTGCCCTGTACATCGTCCAGGAGTGCATGGAGACGGACATGGCTCAGCTGCTGGAACAAGGACCACTACACACAGGTATTGGGAAACAAAAGGGAACTACAGTATTGTGCTTCATGTTGAAGCACTATTAGTCTGTTTTGTTGCTGCACTGCTGGCTTTGTTTACACTGTGATTTATTGGATTTAGTGGCAGTCCTTTTGAGACAGACCTTACTGAGACAGTACTTTGTCATCCACATCCACAACTCACACATTCATACCTTTGCTTGTTTGTTTCCTCTTCATAAATAAGCTCTGTAAGTATTTGAGTGATACAAACCATCATTTTGACACACATTAGAAGATCAGAATTTTACCCAAAATGTTCTCAGTCATTGTGTCTTTCCGTCATTCATACATGTTTTTAGTTTAGCTCATATGTGGATAGAGTAACCTATCTGTACTAGCTTTACTCAATTAAACATAACTAAGCAAGTCAGAGTAAAAACACATAAAAAAGTACATTTAGCTCATTTCCCCTAAAATCTGTTCACTGAGTTAGGAATAAGCAGTGTTGCGGTAATTAAAAGAGTGAGAATAGAAGCAGCGCGGTGTATCCTGATAGCTGACTTTTGCCCTTGAACAGGTCACACTACTCTGCTGTTCTACCAGCTGCTGAGGGGACTGAAGTTCATCCACTCAGCCAACGTCCTGCACAGAGATCTGAAGCCTGCCAACATATTCATCAACACAGACCAACTGCTGCTCAAGATCGGAGACTTCGGTCTGGCCAGGATAGTTGACCCTCACTATTCTCATAAGGTAAGAAGAGAGGGACGCACAAGGAAACCCACCACACAAGCACACACAAACACATATACTGTAATGACATTTACACTCTCGCCATTTCCGTCAGGCCCACACAGAGTGGTTTTAACTAGTTTAAACATTGTGACAGTCAGTGCGTTTACTTACATGTGCTGCAGAGTCTCTTCATTCTCCACTTCAACGGTAATCTAATTTCAAAAATGTCCATGTAAACACAACAAACATTCTCCTTTCTCAAGTTTGAAATGCTTGCTTATACATATATAACAGGAGCTGGATGTCGTATTTCTTAAAGTGCTCCTCTGCAAGGAAAAGACTGATGACCAAACATGTCATATAAGCTGGAAGTTTATTATAATCAGCAATACTTGTACAAACATTTCCAGCCTTAACCTAATTACGATTAGTGATCTTTTTGGGGGGGGTGTAAATCAAGCAAATGTGCCAAGTGTTCTTTTGACTGGAGGCCAGTGGATGCCTGTGATCATTATTCTCTTTATCATGCCCTCTTAACAAGTTTTATATGAATTTTCTAAATCCATAATCTTCAGAGGACAAGCCAGCATAAAAGCTAAGACTCTGTCCACAAAGTATTGGCTGCATTGATTTTGACTTGTTAGAAAATGGTACTTTTTGAAACTTGTTCTACAAAAATGAGGCATACTATAAATATTTTTCACTCTCCTCATTACTCTGACGCAATGTTTGGTAATACACTATATTATAGGATGGGATACTGTTGCAAAAGAATCCTCCTATAGAAAATCAGTAGGTTTGCACACATGCTTTGTCCTCCTCACTGACTTACAAAGTGCAGATTAATTGATCTGTCTCTCTGGTGTCTTCTCGGTGTGGTATCTCAGGTGACATCTAAGACATCACTTGCCTGATTCTGACAAAGATCCAGCTTTTTACAAGTACACCGGCAGGCCGAATACAGCCCCAATTTCAAAATCTCGAACTTTGTGTAACTGCTACACCTCTTAGAAGGATCCATCATGTCGCGACTGCAGTACAGCCAGGCCGTCTTTTTTTCTATGACTGGCATCTCCGATTACACATCCCCCTGTTTGATGTTGCCGACCTGTGTCTTTCACATTAGGCCTCCTCTCCAGCCCAAACCCTGCTATTAACGTCTTCTTCCCAAACCTGGTATCAGGTTGTGTGCTAATCAAGCCCTGTGATTAGCCTGTCCATTGTAGATGAAGGCTTCTGAGAGATTACTGTGACAATTTACTGCTCCATTGTGCTGCTCTATTATGCACGAAGATCCCACAGCAATACTGTAACACTAGCAGGGTAGGATGTGTGTTTGTGTGTGTGTGTGTGTGTGTGTGTGAGTGTTTTGGATCTGTGCATGTGGAGAGGAGCTCTTGTGAAAGGCGATCTTTGTCAGCTCTGAACACGGGACTGGGGATCAGCTGGGTGCAGACACAGGGGGTGCGTTTGGAGGGGAGGAGGATGGGGGTGAAGGGGATGGCGAGGGGGGAGGCAGAGAACAGATGAGGAGCAAGGGTGAGTTATATTGAGTCATGGAAGGGTGAAAGAAGGAGAGGTGAAAAGTACAAAGGCAGAGAAAGGGTGACAAGGAAGGAGGGTGAGCCAAAGTGCAAAGAGGAGAAACAAGGAACAAAAAAGAGATCAAATAAAGAGAAAAACTGAGCGAGATTAAGGTAGTTTTGGTTGTGCAGAACAGAAGAAACAAGGTTTACTTCTATCTCACTCTGTGTGTGTGTTTGGGTGCATATCTGCTCTCATACTGTGTACCTGCAGAAACTGCTCTGTCTGTCAGAGAACACAATGTTCAGGCTTGAACTACTGCACTGTCTCAAGATAGATAGATAGATAGATGTCACCACAAGTATTAGTAGTATTTTTCCCTTTTCTTGTGCTGCAGTATCAGCCTCTTCCTTTACAGCTTCAAAGCTTTGATAACAGGGATGCATTAATAACCAATAGGAGTGCATTACACTCCAGGTTTAAACTGGCTGCTGACAGCACTGCTGACACGGTTTGAATTGTTCTGAGTTGGAGTTAGTTGGGAGTCTGTCCCAGCTGATGTGTCTGTTAGCCAGCAGAACATCAGTTTGTCATTGTTCATTAGCGTAAAATTGTATCGCCAGAGTTATGTGTGTGTGTGTGTGTGTGTGTGTGTGTTTGTATGATGATGATGATGTGTGTAAGATGTTGTTGGGCTATTTGTGATGCAGTGTTGACACCAAAGCAGATGCCTGCAGTGAATGTGCAAGCATCCTCTCTCTTATTTAATAATGCAGAGCCAAAGTGCTGCTTTTTCAAACATTTTGTGGTAATGGACGTGGGCAGTATTGACTTCAGCTGTGATGGAAATTCACAAATAGTATTAACTTTCATATTGGGCCATAAAGCAAGACCGGTGGCACTGGTCTCTTTTATATTGCTTTCAAATGGGGTCTTGCATCACACTCAATCTTAATCAGGTTTTATATTATGTCATATTTGACAGTAAGATTGGCTAGTTTAGATTTCTAGTTCTCACTGCTGAATGACATGCCCTCTTTTCAATTAACAATAATGGCTCCAAAGAAATACCTTTTCTTAGTGCTTCTACAATATCGTCTGTGTGTTATCACAGCGGTTTTGTCAGCACACTGTGACTCTGCAGTGCATCGAAATGTTTGACGAGTTGTCTAGATGTGCACCTCTGACTACACAGACAAACATTTACTCAGACAAAGAGAGATGACAGAAAGGTAGAGAGGAGAGAGAAGGGAAATGGAGGCAGAGAAAACATTATTTGTGATGTTGTTTACAGTCTACACCAGTAGGAACTTGGTGTTTCTGTGAGTATGAGTGTGTGTGTGTGTGTGTGTGTGTGTGTGTGAATGTCACCTGCTGAGGCAGTGCTGGATCTGCCCAGAAATTATTCATGACCTGGATGAAGGACAGAGAGAAAGAAGGAGAGGAAAGGTGAATAAGGAGAGAATGTTTGAAAAGAAAGAGAAAAGAAGGGGAAGAAAGGGAAGGAAGTGAGGGAGACATACAGAAGGATACAGTAGGAGTATACAGGTAAAAATAATCAAAGTGGAACTGCAACTGATAAGAAGAGAAGGAGGGATGAAACAGGTGAGAGAGGAGGTGAAGCGAGTAGGGCAGCGAAAAGAGAGAGATGGGGTAAAGCGTGAAGAAAAGAGGAACGGTAGGGGAAACAGTCGCAGCTGCTGATGGTGACGTAGACACTGAGGTGATTTGAGATTAAGGGAACGGATGGAGAGGAAAGTGGGAGGTGATGACGGGGGGGGAGAGGAGGAAGGCAAGGAAGGAGTGAAGAAAGCAAACAAACATTTTATATAATGAACAGCTGAAAACCAGTATAAATATAGTTCCAATGCTGTTTTATGATGGACTTTTGTCATCAAACAACATTCCATCCTGAAAATGACATCAAACACGACCAGCCCATGAAAGTCACTGTCTATCAAATGCTTGCTGGGAAGCAGAAAGGACAGCTCAGATGTAGAGAATGATCAGCAAAGAGGGGGAGAGGGACAGACAGATAGAAGACAAGGTGAGTGTATGTTTATCAGACCATCATTGAGCACTCAGCATCAGTTTCTGCTCTGTCATCTGCTGGCAGTGAGGATATGGAGGGGAAGGAGAGGCAGTAAGTAAGGTGCAGTGAGGGCAGAAGCAGGCGTGGAGAGAGGGAGAGAGCATAAAAGGAGTAGATGAGGGTACACATGAGGTAAGGGTAAAGAGGAGAGGAATGAGAGGAAAGGAGAGGCGCCACGGGGGGAGCAAAGAGTAGAGAGAAGAGGAACAGCAAGGCTGAAGAGAGCTGTAAAACTGAAGTTACTTCCCAATTCATAGCTTCTTATTCACAGCTCCTCAATAGTGCTGTGCAACCTGGCTACTCATTTAACATCTTGTATTCTAGGAGTAATGTAAAAACTGGCCTGAAAAAAGTCAAAGAGCCATTTTGACATTTAAAAACACGGCCAGGCTGAATTTTATGTATTGGGACCTTGCTGAAAGGGATGTATAAGTGGGAGCATTGGCGTGGGTGACCCACAATGAATAAAGGCTCTGAGTCATGCCCTAAACCTGGTGATGGAGACACAATTCACTATAATTTTATTACCATCTTATATATGAAGAAGGAACTCGCTTTTCAGCTGTTAAGTAAAATGCAAAATCATTTTGGGCCAGGCCTAAAATGTAATCATCACAGGTGCTGTTTCCTGCTAAGTGTGATATTATGCTGGTGTTACAGGTGGCCCAAGATAATTTAACTGGTGTGAATACGCTCTAACTTTTGACATCCATTTTGAGTATGAAAACACATCTGGGACAGGATAAATCGCATGCTGTCTATATGGCATAAGGCTAATTATGGGGACACCTTTTCTAACCATAAGAATTTGTTACAATTTTTTAGGAACAAAAGTGGACAACAATAGTATGCCAGTAAGAAAAAAGTGAACTTTTATACATTATGTTCACAGTCTCCATGATCTGTCATCATGAAGCAATTCACAGCACTCAGATGGTATGAGAAGTATTGAAACAAATTAGCCATCAGCTGCCAAGAAATATAACAATGCGTAAGCCTGAAGTGAGAATGTGTAAGCCTAATTATAAGCATATTTTGTTGTGCATATAGTCTTCAAATATCATGACTGTCAAGTAGTTTGAGTTTTAAGCCTGAGGCAGTAAAATTTGGCTCAGGAGAGATACGAGGCCAGAAAAAGAACAGAAATATCGTAGTAAGTGCAGAGATTTTGAGATTTTTTAAGGTCGGAGAGTGGAGTGATATATATAAGAAACGACAAGAGCATTAATGATAGCATCAGGCATAAACATCTCATTATAAATAAATCTGGTTTATATGTGAATATGGCTCATCTCCATGCACGGCTTCATCAGTGTTATTCGCAAGGTGAACATTTACAAAAGTAAAAGGCAGAAGGGAGGCTTGTCGGAGCAGTCCTAATGAGAGGACGTTAGTTGTTATACAGCAGAGCATCAAAGGCTCGGTGAAACTTGGTATATTTTCCACTGCAGAGTGTATCCAGTGTATATGACACAAAAGTGTCAAGTTTCCTTTTTGTAGCCGACATCACAATGCTTCCACTCCAACAAAAATAACTACCAACAAACTGCCAGCAGGATTGTAATGAATATGAGCAACTTGAACACCTCATACACACGCATGTTGTGCATGCAGATACACTTCTAAATGGCACTAGTAACAAACCAATCTGCTGCACGCTCATCACTAATATAACTACAGTATCATTCTGTTCTCTATCTTTCTCCTATCTTTCTCACTCATCCCCTCACCTGCTTCTCCAGGGTTATCTGTCCGAGGGTCTGGTAACTAAGTGGTATTGTTCCCCTCGTCTGCTCCTGTCGCCCAACAACTATACCAAGGCCATAGACATGTGGGCCGCTGGCTGCATACTGGCTGAGATGCTCACAGGACGCATGCTGTTTGCAGGTATCTCTACTGTTTGTCATACACCAAAACACTGTCATCATGACCTTGATGTCCTGCAGAAACATTATGATATTGCTGATCAATGAAATATGAACATATTGTTAGTATTAACATCTTTTAGCAGGAACATCTTTTTACAAAAAGTCCTGCAAGATGTTTCTGGGAAATGTGTTCCTAGGAATTGTCAGTTCCTTTTCTGGCATTTCTGTTATTTTACACATCTATGTGGTCTGATTGTGTTTTGGCTCCCATGATGGACAGTACATGTTAAAAAAAAGATTACAATTAAAAATGCTATTTGCACAGCCTTTATTGTTATGTGAAAATAAAGATAGACATGCAGAGTTTTAAGGGTGAAATTAGTGCTCTTGCATATACATCTGTAGAATCAGTATCTGCAGTATTAGTATGCACAGTATGAGGAAGTGACACCAGACCATCATAGCAACACCAGCCTAAATAAGATTCTTTGAGTGGCTAAGTGAATACAGAAGCACAATCAGGTAAATCAGCTGTATTCAAACACATCTTTTGTATCCTTTGATAACTTATGTAAAGTTTGTACTAGCAGAGATGCAAAAAGGTGCTTAAGACTGCATCACAAGGTGGAATCAAATGTAAGGAGAGTTTTTCTTTCCAGAGTGTCCTCCACCAAAGATATTTTATTATCTTTCTGCAGGCTACTTCTTTGCCTGACCAGAATAACAATGATGATAGAGAAATTCTCGCTGTCTGAAGCAGATGTAGTTCCCCCTGACAGGCTGATTTGACCTCCACCAGCCCTCTACACCACAGGAGAGATGGTGCCGTAAACTCAGTAGCCCCATCCGTTCCCTGGTGTTCCTCTCTGCTAGACTTACACACATCGGCTGTTAGAGATGTTTGCCTTGCTTTTCACTTAACCACCAGTGTTTTACATGGCATGTGGAGAGGATCTCTTGACCATAGGGGAAGCAATGCACTCTCATCCAAATACACTTCCACTGCTTGCTCATCTGTGGAGTGGTGAATGTGTGGATATAGCACCACCTGCTGGTATCCATTAGCTTGATGGAAACATTTAAAGGGAAAATCCACACTGGTGGAAAAATACTGCTGCACTGACATAAAAAGTTCAAGCATGTTGCAATGCTCGTTACACCACAGTCAGTGACTTGTTCTCTATCAGTTGTCAAAAGTAAAATGCACTTTGGGGACTTTTCCCATAGTTGAGTTTGACAGCATCTGATTCCTCCCTGGTTGTGTACGACCCCCAAACAAACTCAGCTAGATGTTATCGTATAGTACTATAGAGGTTATAGTTGGGCTCACCATCTGCCAATATTAGATTAGGATTTTTATACAACCTGCAAAGAAAGAAATCCTGTACCTACTGTGGCATCACAGTTTGGGTGTGACCAGAAAAACATGCCTGAAATTTCAAGCTTT
>LKNJ01004385.1:37211-66253 GCA_002120245.1 Maccullochella peelii
TTAGAGAGTTTTGCAAATTTATTAAAAATAAAAAACTAAGAAATCACATGTACATAAGTATTCACAGCCTTTGCTCAATACTTTGTTGATGCACCTTTGGCAGCAATTACAGCCTCAAGTCTTTTTGAATATGATGCCACAAGCTTGGCACACCTATCTTTGGGCAGTTTCGCCCATTCCTCTTTGCAGCACCTCTCAAGCTCCATCAGGTTGGATGGGAAGCGTCGGTGCACAGCCATTTTCAGATCTCTCCAGAGATGTTCAATCGGATTCAAGTCTGGGCTCTGGCTGGGCCACTCAAGGACATTCACAGAGTTGTCCTGAAGCCACTCCTTTGATATCTTGGCTGTGTGCTTAGGGTCGTTGTCCTGCTGAAACATGAACCGTCGCCCCAGTCTGAGGTCAAGAGCGCTCTGGAGCAGGTTTTCATCCAGGATGCCTCTGTACTTCGCTGCATTCATCTTTCCCTCTATCCTGACTAGTCTCCCAGTTCCTGCCGCCGAAAAACATCCCCACAGCATGATGCTGCCACCACCATGCTTCACTGTAGGGATGGTATTGGCCTGATGATGAGCGGTGCCTGGTTTCCTCCAAACATGACGCCTGGCATTCACGCCAAAGAGTTCAATCTTTGTCTCATCAGACCAGAGAATTTTGTTTCTCATGGTCTGAGAGTCCTTTAGGTGCATTTTGGCAAACTCCAGGCGGGCTGCAATGTGCTTTTTACTAAGGAGTGGCTTCCGTCTGGCCACTCTACCATACAGGCCTGATTGGTGGATTGCTGCAGAGATGGTTGTCCTTCTGGAAGGTTCTCCTCTCTCCACAGAGGAATGCTGTAGCTCTGACAGAGTGACCATCGGGTTCTTGGTCACCTCCCTGACTAGGGCCCTTCTCCCCCGATCGCTCAGTTTAGACGGCCGGCCAGCTCNGGCACACCTATCTTTGGGCAGTTTCGCCCATTCCTCTTTGCAGCACCTCTCAAGCTCCATCAGGTTGGATGGGAAGCGTCGGTGCACAGCCATTTTCAGATCTCTCCAGAGATGTTCAATCGGATTCAAGTCTGGGCTCTGGCTGGGCCACTCAAGGACATTCACAGAGTTGTCCTGAAGCCACTCCTTTGATATCTTGGCTGTGTGCTTAGGGTCGTTGTCCTGCTGAAACATGAACCGTCGCCCCAGTCTGAGGTCAAGAGCGCTCTGGAGCAGGTTTTCATCCAGGACGTCTCTGTACTTAGCTGCATTCATCTTTCCCTCTATCCTGACTAGTCTCCCAGTTACTGCCACTGAAAAACATCCCCACAGCATGATGCTGCCACCACCATGCTTCACTGTAGGGATGGTATTGGCCGGATGATGAGCGGTGCCTGGTTTCCTCCAAACATGACGCCTGGCATTCACGCCAAAGAGTTCAATCTTTGTCTCATCAGACCAGAGAATTTTGTTTCTCATGGTCTGAGAGTCCTTTAGGTGCATTTTGGCAAACTCCAGGCGGGCTGCAATGTGCTTTTTACTAAGGAGTGGCTTCCGTCTGGCCACTCTACCATACAGGCCTGATTGGTGGATTGCTGCAGAGATGGTTGTCCTTCTGGAAGGTTCTCCTCTCTCCACAGAGGAATGCTGTAGCTCTGACAGAGTGACCATCGGGTTCTTGGTCACCTCCCTGACTAGGGCCCTTCTCCCCCGATCGCTCAGTTTAGACGGCCGGCCAGCTCTAGGAAGAGTCCTGGTGGTTCCGAACTTCTTCCATTTACGGATGATGGAGGCCACTGTGCTCATTGGGACCTTCAAGGCAGCAGATATTTTTCTGTACCCATCCCCAGATTTGTGCCTTGACACAATCCTGTCTCAGAGGTCTACATACAATTCCTTTGACTTCATGTTTGGTTTGTGCTCTGCCAAGTGTGGGACCTTATATAGACCAAATCATGTCCGATCAACTGAATTTACCACAGGTGGACTCCAATTAAGCTGTAGGAACATCTCAAGGATGATCAGTGGAAACAGGATGGACCTGAGCTCAATTTTGAGCTTCATGGCAAAGGCTGTGAATACTTATGTACATGTGATTTCTTAGTTTTTTATTTTTAATAAATTTGCAAAACTCTCTAAGAAACTTTTTTCACTTTGTCATTATGGGGTATTGTGTGTAGAATTTTGAGGACAGAAATGAATTTATTCCATTTTGGAATAAGGCTGTAACATGACAGAATGTGGAAAACGTGAAGCGCTGTGAATACTTTCCGGATGCACTGTATNAAAACCTGCTCCAGAGCGCTCTTGACCTCAGACTGGGGCGACGGTTCATGTTTCAGCAGGACAACGACCCTAAGCACACAGCCAAGATATCAAAGGAGTGGCTTCAGGACAACTCTGTGAATGTCCTTGAGTGGCCCAGCCAGAGCCCAGACTTGAATCCGATTGAACATCTCTGGAGAGATCTGAAAATGGCTGTGCACCGACGCTTCCCATCCAACCTGATGGAGCTTGAGAGGTGCTGCAAAGAGGAATGGGCGAAACTGCCCAAAGATAGGTGTGCCAAGCTTGTGGCATCATATTCAAAAAGACTTGAGGCTGTAATTGCTGCCAAAGGTGCATCAACAAAGTATTGAGCAAAGGCTGTGAATACTTACATGTGATTTCTTAGTTTTTATTTTTAATAAATTTTCAAAACTCTCCAATAAACTTTTTTCACTTTGTCATTATGGGGTATTGTGTGTAGAATTTTGAGGACAGAAATGAATTTATTCCATTTTGGAATAAGGCTGTAACATGACAGAATGTGGAAAACGTGAAGCGCTGTGAATACTTTCCGGATGCACTGTACCAGTATTAGACTCAGGGTGGATTTACTCTTAAACAGATCAATAATCAGAGGGAGAAGAAGAAAATGAAGATGTGAAGAAGTGACATTTTATGTGATATTAAGCAATGCAATTAAAATTGAAATTATAATATATGGGTCTTTGATTAGTTTTTGATTAAAAACTTTTTTAACAGTTGACTGCAGAGTATTCCATCCTATCTGCATAATTGATATTGGACATCTTTACCTTACAGTTTCTCCCACTTGACAGCTCACACCTCCTACTTATTCCTGTTTGACTCCTAATTGGTCACCTTTTTTTTTTTTTTTTTGCTTATGTAACTGATCCTCAGTTTTTTCTCTGCTTGTCTCTGATTGGTCGGTTCCGTCTCCCAGGAGTTCATGAGCTGGAGCAGATGCAGCTGATTCTTGACACAGTGCCAGTGCTGAGGGAGGAGGACAGGCAGGACCTGCTACAGGTGACGCCTCAGTGGCTGCTTCTAGTCATATGTCTGCAAGATGATTGTTTAAACAAGGGAGGGTGTCCTTGTCATGTTATGTTTGCAGCTTTAAACTAAAAGTATTTAGTCTACAGGCAAGTGTACACAACTTTTTCCAACAAGGTGTGTTGCTTTCAGCTAGAATCTGCTTTAAAGTAGGAATTAAATTAGTGGAGTGGACTCGAAAGAAATGTACAAAAAGAAGTAACCACAGCAGAATAATGTACATATTTTAACCCCACTGTCATCCCATTCCTTTCCCAGGTGATGCCTTCATATGTCAGTCATAGATGGAGAGTCAAGAAACCCTTTTCTGAATTGCTGCCTGAAGTGGATGCTCAGGGTGAGCGGAGGGAAGTAGTAGTAGTGGGAAGAAGTGGAAAGTCAAGCAGTGTGAAATAGAATTGGGACGAATAAGAGTAATGGAAGAAAAAAGTTACAGAAGACTGCAGCTTCTCTGAGCTGTGAAGGATGAAGCGATGATAGAGTAGGGTGTAGAGGTTTGGAGGTCTAACACATATAATTTAGCCCTGAGAGTTGAAGATGAATGAGTATTTTTTTTAAGAAGAACACACTTGATGGACATTCCCTACATTTTATTTCTCCTCCTCTTCCTTCCTCACCGATCCCTTCTTTTTCTCCTCTCAGCTGTGGACTTCCTTGAGCGTATCTTGACCTTTAACCCCATGGATCGGCTGACAGCTGAAGCGGCGCTGTCCCACCCCTTCCTCCAGCAATATGCCTGTCCAGAGGATGAGCCCACCTCATCGCATCCCTTCCGCATCGAGGACGAACTGGAGGACAGCCTCATCACCGAGCAGAGCCTCAGCATCAGCAACAGTCAGGTCTCCAGCATCCACTGGGAAAGGTGTGTAGATTTATGTTTTTATGCACTGGTGGGGAGCATCATTTTTCCATTCAATTTTTAGTATGTTTTGATCCAAATCATATATTGCGTGGCTAACCTACTAACGCTACACTTTTTCAGGTTATACACTATATTTATTTGGAGGGACACAAAATATCTGGTACAGTGTGGATCGAACTTTCTATGGTTGTAGTCCTGCTAACCTGTGTTTCACAGAACAGAACACTAACATTGAAGGCTGACTGCTCATACGTTTTGCATGGAGACACACTGAGCTTTCAGAATATTTTGACCACTTTACCACGTGGTACCATAATTTAACCCATCAAACATTTGCCTACAAGTCTGACTTGGTAAAGTCTGGCAAAGCAAAATGAGATATACTGCAAAGCGAAGTTATTATAAGACTTATATAAATACTTAATCTCTGCCTTCCTGCAGGTACGAGAACAGTTTATCAACAGATGTGTCCTGGCAGCAGTCAGGCGGGAGGTGTCGCTGCATGCCCCCTGACCACATTACCTCTGACCTGGGAGACACCACAGAGGACGAGGAGGTGCAGAGAGACCCCCGGGCCATTTCCACCTCACTGTTAGAGGAGGCCCAGGTTGGATATGCTTTGTCATTTTCCCCCATACTGACCATTATCTTATTTAAATTAAACGCAAAGAGAGTTTGAGATGAAGTTGGTAATGCTTTATTTAGTTAAAGGTGCTATGTCAACAAATCAGCTCATGGTTGAGATGTTAGAAATGAGTCAAAGCAGCTCAACACATAATAGAACTGGAATTAATTCTTCTCTTTACTATCTTCTAGTATCTTTACTGTCCCCATTTATCACCTTCCCCCTCCCCATCTATCTCATGTAGGTCGACCCACGCAAATATTCCCACAGCAGCTCACCTGAACGCTTCCTGGAGAACTCTCACTCCTCTCTTGAACGGGCCTGTGGTTCGGGGTATGGGGAACTGGACTGTGGCCGCTCCTGTGATTACAAAGTGGGCTCTCCTTCATATCTGGATAAAATTGCCTGGAGGGAGGGCAAGCCTCAACACTACTCAGAGCCTAAGCTGATCCTGGATCTGTCTCATTGGAAACGTAACACTAACAGCCGCCCTGTGCCTGCTGAGCCAATTGGTGTAAGCGTGGAGGACCTGGGAGAGAAGAAGGAGGAAGGAGCAGAAAAGGAGGAGACGGGGGATTTATTCCAGGAGATCTCTCGCTGGGTGGAGAGCACCCAGTCTCGTCTGCACTCGCCCAGTCCCAGTCCTTCTTTGGAGCCACGTTCACCCTCCCACTACACCTCCTCTCCCCCTCTCCCTATCTCCCCGACTGACCTCCCAACTCCAGTCTTCCACTACGCGGAAGTTGTGCGGCAACCATCAGCTGAATATAATGAAGACAGACTAAGTCCACTTCCACATGTCACATCTTCCTCTAATTCCCTTCCCTCACTTCTCCCATCATCTCCCACCGCTCCACTTCCTCCTCAGTCACCTCAAGTAGTGTCTCCCCCCACCTCACCACTTTTTCCTCCCCCAGAATCTCAACCTCTTTCATCTACTTCCTCCATTTCTCAGCCAGTAAATGATGACTCCTTGGAGTCACTTCCTGTCAAGCAAAAAGAGCGGCTATTCGACCTGGACGTGTTCATATCCCGAGCACTGAAACTGTGCAGGCAGAATAAGGAGAAAGCAGACGGGAAGAAAGGAAAAGAGGGAGGATGGAGGGAAGAAAGCAAACAGCCGAACATTAACCGAAAGGTGCCCAGGCTTCCAGAGCACAGGACTCCGCCACCACAGACTCCCAACTCTTGATGTTAAATTTCAACTTCAGGTCCACCAGAGTATAGCATCATAATGGGTAGCACTTCCAAATGCTCATAGTGCTTTACATAGTGAGGGGTGTCCATGGTTGAATATGCTGCTTAAAACATCAGACCTTAGTGTTAGCAGCAGCTGTCTCTTTGTTACTATTGCAATTACACGCTACATGCTGTGACTAAAACCCTCACTTAAACAAGCAATCCTGCAGCTTTGTCAAGAGGTGCTCTCAGGCAATAAAGCAAGCATTTGGGTTAAATATAATTAACCCTGCTTAGCATTGCAGATATCAAGGATTTGTTCTACATGACAAGATTTAGAAATAATCAGCTAATTAATGACCATGGTATTTGTGGTTTGCTATCATTTGTGACGTTAAAGATGGGTCAAACTTTGACTTGATAGCGACTTATTCTGTGACGCAAGCTAATCTGCAAATGACTAAGAGAGAACGGTAAGCCTGTTAACAAGAGTTACCCAAGCTAATGTGTACTGGATAACAGTAACCTGCTGGAGAGGGATCACTTGGATTCTTTGCTTTAGATTTGTGTTTCTATACATGATCTCAGTCAGTTATTTTTAGAAATGTCAGACAGTCTTCCAATGGTGATGTTCACCGAATAATGAAAGTGACACAGGAAATGCTTTTTCCAAGTTTCTCTGAATGTATTAACTGAAAAATGATCAGTCAAATTATGTTACATGGTGAACCATAAAGATTTTATTTGTTGCTGTTTTAACAATCCCACAGTGACTTAATAAGCTCTGTCACTGCTACATGCCTTGTAAACTTGTATAAAACTGTTGTCATATTTAATTCTATAGTATATTTCTCAAGACTGTTGTTGATGATATTCTTGTGTTTTAAATATTCTTGTATTCTTTGAATGCTAGAGCACAATTTTATGTTAATTTGGAGTTAGTTGTATTTTGTTTCAATGTGGAATGCTCTATGGTAATTTATAATTATTCAGAAAACTTTGCTCTAGTTCAGTCGTAAATAGTTTCGTATCCTGTCTGCCTGATGCACCAAACAAGGTCATCATCTGCTGTACACTTAATGAAAAGATACTATACTCTCTGTACTAGACAGTCAGATATCTGTCATCATTTTGCTCACTTAAATGTTAGCCACAGAAATCTATAATGCAAACAGCAGTAACTTTGGAGAATGTAGATCCTTTACAACCTTTACAGGAAGTGATTTGCACTCAAAACTCCTCAATGCTGCCCAGTAACCATATTAATATATGGAACATAAAATAACCAAAACATATATTTTAAAATGCTTTTCTATCCAGCGTGTTAGACAGTAGACCCTCAGGATGTTATTTATTCTGGCATCTGATGTGTCCCTTTCAATGTAACCAAATCAGGTAAAAGATACAGTCAGATGTAAGTTATGAACAGATGAAGCCTGTTGGCTTGTGTCTTTTAATTTCTCAATCAACTGCATCTGACATTCACTTCACTTGTCGAACTAAAAAGCAAATAGCGAGGATTTGGAAATGGCATTAAAATGATTCAGCTGAGCCAGTACAGAAATACAGTTAAATCCATGTGCCCCATATTCTATAACCTAGAAGAAACAGGCTTCCACCATCCCTGGTTTCACTGTTTGACATGTAATGCTCTGCTGCGTGTGTACCATAGACTGTATACAGTCAATGGGCTGTACATACACAAGGTTCTGGCTATTGGGAATGCCAGAGGCACAATACTGAGATGTATAGAAAACACTGCCAGAACAGCTACAACACAGAATAAGACATGTTTTATCTGTTTGGTGATCTTTCAGTCCAGCATCTGATACCCAGTGAGCAAGTCTTTCATACCCTCTTACATATTTATTTAAATCCTCAATCTGCACCATACAATCTACACACACAATGCTAGTGCTACTAGCTACTAGTGTAGGAAGAGTTTGCAGCCTAAGTCAGCATGATATCCACCTTCCCACAATGCAGCAATGTGTATCTCTTTCTCTGCAGTGGGCAGGGTTAAAGTTGACAAGTTAACTGACTGTTAATGCTCACGTAAAGTTGGTCTAAAAATGTGACTTCCATTAATACTTGCACCTTCACTGTAGCCAACATACACAGGTTGGGAGCAGATCATTACTTCCACAACATAGTATTACTTCCTAGGAGCCATACGTGAGAATTGCTAACAGTACAACCTATGATACAGCAAAGCCAGGTATATTCTTTTATATTCACAATAGAAGATAGATGAAGCACATTTAGAATAGATTTAGCACATTCAGAAATACAGGTTTTCCTCAACAAAAGCTGAAACCACTGTCAGTGTTCATTTTCATCAAATCGTGGGCTGGATTGCTGGACTAACTGACAGAAGTTTTCAAGTAAAGAAAATTTCTGATCCAGAGCCATTTGTCTATTTATAGAAATAGAAGCAGTGCTGCAGTCAAACTAATTAAAATGAGTCTAGGTTTTAACCCATACAAGTCATCACATTTTGCATTATACAGTTACCTCTGCAGGTAACCTGAGCCAGCAATAACATCATTGACAAATAACACAAATATACTGTAACACATGTGGTTACTGAGCCGACGCTAAGTCTTTTAAGTGTGTGGATCAATGTAGAATATGTGCCTCAGTACACCTCGATTCTTCCAGCTTGCTGAATGTAACATATCCTCTCCCTTCTGCATGGCTTTCACAACTATTCAAAAGCTTAAACTTTGTTGTTTTTAATATGTGTCGCTTTGTTGAACAGTCATATTTCTGTGGGCTCTTATTTCTTTTGTACTAACGCTTAAGCTAAGGAGGCCTCAGCTTTTCATTTGAAAAAAGCTGTCAGGTTTTTAAATGCTCTATATTGATTGATAGTATCTCTTTTTGCAGTCTCTGTTTTCGCTGAAAAATTAATAAAACAATACTTAAACTATTGTTTGACTACATGTTTTCTGCTGTCATGGAGTAATGCCAATTGAGATAAACATTATTGTTGGAATTATTTATTGAAGTGTATTTCGTGTTTGATTCATATGTATTTTTGTAGGGACCTTTGTGCACCACAGCATTTATAGCTAAAGCTAGATTGCAACACCCTTACCTAGATGGGCCTTTAAACAAATACACACAACTCAACAGGAAAATATATGCACATACAAAACAGCACAAACACAACACAAACAGAAATACAATAAAAACCTAACTGATCCCTCTTTAAAAAATGTTTGAGCTTGAGTTTAAAATGATGATTGATGCCTTTGTTGTTTGTCTGTTTCTGTATTGAGAGAGGGGCTGATCTGAATGTAATTGTAAATTACCTTTAACTCCTTAGGGTCCCTGGGGGCACAAAACAAATCTATATAGAAATATGCACCATGTACATTTTGATACAGGGCCCCTCATGAGACAGGTGGACTAGACAGGTAATAATGTAGGAATCGCTTTAAGACCCTTATAATTTGTGGTATTGTACTTTAGTGGTGCATATTCCCAAACAGAAATTAATCAATAAGTCTAGACTGACTCTTCATATTTACAGAGACCCAACAATTCTACCCTGGTGTAAATATAACGTAATGCATTGTGAAATCTGAGGTTGGGTGACCAGTTCAAACCAGACCTCTAATGCCCTCTACTGTTTAGCTAGTAATGTTATAATCTTGCTGTGCTCTTTTTTGGTACACTGTTTTTCGTTTGCTTATTTTGCACACACAAAGACTTTTCTTATTTAACTACAAAACACACTTATACTCAAAATGAGATAACTTTCTTTTACAGTAACTACGAGTGATGGGCGTTTCTCCAAAACAGCTTGCGCATGTTGCAGTCTTTACGGTAACTAAGAAGGAAACCCCAACACGTGATTGGATGAGCGGCCAAGTCCTTCTATACTGCGTGAGTCTCCTCTCCTCACCAACACTGCTGCATCTGTGGCGACGAAGCAAGAGGTCAAACAACAACGGATTTACAGCTAATTCAAGGAGAAACATGCTTTATAAACAGTAACCTGTCCAACGGAAGTAACAGCAGTATTATAATATTCAAGAGCAGGTAAGCCGAATTGTTATTCTCTAGAAAATGGAAAGTCTTTGTGTCATCTAAGAACTTCCCCTTTCTCAGCCAAGAATTAGCAAACAGGGGGGTCTCGGTGAATAACATCATGTAACTCATCAGGATAAAAACTTTCGTGTTGGAGTAGCAAACATTTACAAACATTGGGGCTGTGTGTTTTTTTTTCTGTCGTTCACAAGTTCGCTGAAACCGGTGCTCAAATAGCGCCACAGCTTGGTCTGTTAGTTGTAAGCTAGCCAAGTGTTAGCTAGTAGCAGTTGTTAGCTGCTACTAACTAAGTAGCTTTCCACTGTAGCGAGTTGCAGTTACAGTTTTTTTTTTGTTTTTTTTTACATGTCCATCAGATTTTTCTGTGTAAACGTAGTTGTTATATGTTCACACTCAGCAGTAACATTACTTCCCTCGACTTACATCTCCAAACCGATGATGAAGGTAGTAGTGAGGGGTAAACATCTTTTATCATATTAAGCACAATGAGAACATAAAGACGTAACTGATGTGACCAAAGGTTTTACTGTTTCTACTGTGGTTATTATCACATTTACAGATATGTTAGTATGCAGTACAGCAGCATACTAATAGTAAAACTCTTCCACAGTTTCTTTTCTAAATAGTCAGTTCAAATGTCACTCAATTTAAGGTTTTGCATGTATCTAACTGCTACAGATGAGCTTTGATATTCAATGGGCGGACATAGTTACTAATGGAGGAACAAGATTGACTTATCTTTGTGTGTAAGAGAGAAGGAGAATAACACCTGTCAGCAAAACCGCTAGCTGTGTAATAACTAAGATTAATGTCTGTTTGACAATTTGATGTAACATAATTATAATAATACTCTGTAATATTGTTTAAATTGCTTTTGCTTTATACCAGTGTACTCTGATCCCTATAAAATTCACCTCTAAGACCATAAAACGCTTACACATGAAAGTGTGGGTGTGATAGATTGCTCGTTAGACTGAGAGACGATGCATAGTCTACATAGGAGAGCACTGGCTTTCTGTTGGTAAGTCATTTCTGCAATGAAACCTTTTGTTAATACATTATGCCTGCTTCGGTCAATACAGTCATTGTTTGCAGAAATTATTTCTATGTTAAGAGTTCTTCCAGACACAGGAATGCAAGACTTAATTGCCTGGCTAGATTTGACTGTGTCCTGTTTGCCTCATCTGTTTAGAATTTTAAAAAAGTCAGCTGGCATTTAGTTATACATTAAGCAGTGGCCATTAAACTTTATTCAGTCAGATGCAGTACTTACTTACCGGTAGGTTCCAACCTTGGCAATATATTGAATTTGTGTGGATATCTCAGCACAAGCTTAGAATAAATAGTTCGCTATAATTTTGAAGAAATCCAAATGCACACTTCTAGGTGGGTTGGTTGCCTGCTTTTATGAGCTATTTGCATACAAATATTTCCAGTTACAAACAGTCCAGGCCAGCTCGTGGCTGTGGAAAGTGTCCAGGTAGTGAATTCACACAAGTGGTTCCAACACTGATACAAAGCTGGCTCATTGTGGTTTCTGTGCCAGAATTACCTTGCTGCTTGGCAGACACAAAAAGTACGAAACAAGCAATTACAGACAGTCTCAGCATGTTTGATTCTCTAGAGCTGGCACACTGATAAAGTCTGGGAAGGAATTCAATGGAAATGGGTTCAGTATTTCCACTGTATCAAATACGGACCTCATCAGGTGTTTGGGCTTTTCTTGAAACAGGTGGGAAGGGGAACATATTCTTGTACAGTGTACAACACAAAGACTGGAATTCACAGAGGCTGCATCAAAGTAGTTTCCCCTTTGAATATCAGATCAACAGAGCATTAAAATGTCTGCTGATTGTTGGTACTGCTTGTACAGTCTGCCACTTTGGCCCTTGGCTTTAATGCTGCTTTCTAGGCAATGTTTCCTGGATATGTACTAGTTGTAAAGCCAAGACTCGGCAAGCTGGTCAAATCAGATATTTTGCTCAAAGAGAGGGGCACATGATCAAACCACAGTGCTTCATCTGAGTCTGTTTTTTAACAACAAGTACAGGCTAATGGAAAATCACACCCATTGTTGGTTAAGGCATTTTTAAGGTGCCCATAAAAAGTAAACCAGCATAGTGTGATTAAACACAGGGATTGGCATAAAGAATAACTGTTGCAAGCACTATTTGACGTGAGAGTGGCATCTTGTTTGAATGCTTTATATTTGTTTATCTTAACTCCACTGATAATTTCTTGTGGTTTTGTGGGCAGGAAAACGTTGACAGGACAGATGAGTGCTGTCTGTCACATTAACTGGCCCTAGGTTTGCTGAGCCACTTGAGCTCAGCTGCATGTTGTTCCAGGCCATGAAATCATTCAAAGGAGTTAGATCTCAAGCTTTTTTTTCCGTGTGTAATTCGCCTATAGGTTTAAATTATAAGAAAAATTAAACATTGTTAATATATATTTTTTGGGTAACACTTGACTGCAGTTGACTGTAGTCTCCACATGTATCTTTGTATTTCAAAGCAATACTTCTTTTAGAGATCCGCTAGCCTCAGCCACCAGACAACAAGGAACTAAAATAGAACTTGCTTTCACATAACTTGCTTACAGGTCCAGTTTCATTTCCTCTGGGTCAGGTCTTGACATTAAGGAAGACCAAAAGGAATTTGAGCTGCATAATAAAATGTATAAAAACACGAGCACATTGATTAAATAGACCAAAAATGAACGCGTATAACAGTTGGGTGGAGAAATTATTTTGGTTTGCTGTTTTTTAACACAGTGATGCTTGAGCAATCTGCCCTTATTGACATTAACATTTAAAGCACAGGATAGCATTACATCTACAGTATATCATATGTGGCAATTTAAAGTTGTTCTTTCAGTCCGTTGGCTCTGCAAGTTTGGTGGGAAGGCATCACTTACTTCATAGTTCTGGGGATGACCTTTTGCTGCAATAATTATTACCAGGGGAAGCAAAGCTGCTGTTAATTGTCCACAACTTACAAAGGTATATCAGAGAAGCTGTAACTGGCCATTTTCTGCACTCACCTCAACACAGCACAACACAATATAGCGGCGAATCACAGGTCACATGCATGACATAGGAGAAGGGCCCATCGTGTAAAGTGAGTATGCAGTAATGGTTGTTGATGGCATCATTTAAGGAAATTATGCCATCAGATACTGTTTTGTGTATTTATTTATGAGCTCCTTCACTCCCAGAATAGCAGAAATCATGTGTTCCTTCAGATATGCTCTGCAAATGCCACTTCCAGCCTGTGATACATGTTATTTGTCTGTCTTCCCATCTTTCCTATCTGTCGACTGATGTCACACTGATTTAGCTTGTTCTGTCTTCATGTGGAGCTCATTGCGAAAAGGATTATGACAATCTTTCAAAGCTTTGTTTCTCAGATCACGCACTAAATCACTTCTGTCCACATCCAGATGAATGACTGGTCACTGCTGTCAGCATCTGTAATCCTCGATTGTGGTGACTGACTGTCCATACACACACCAAGTGCATTCGTAGGCTTCTATGATTGATTGCAGTGTGTGTCAGTAGGCCGATAGTCTTCACTACTGATAGCTTTATTTTATACCAAGCTGCGATATGGGTCTGATGATGTCATATGTCCAAAGGTTGTGCAAGCAGTGCACTTCAGGTCTTGACTGTCAGAAGCAAGCACAGCTTAACCCTAAAGCAATAACTCTTAAAAACTCGTTGACACTAAGGAATACTTTCACACGCACACGCACCATAAACATTCAAATTGACGAGTGGATTTTTGTAATATTTGAATCTTGTGTAAGAGACGGCAATAAATTTGTTTTACGGTTATGACTGCCCCAAACTCGTATAATCAAAGTATATGTTTGATACAATTTAGACTTGAAAACAGGCAAAAGCCTAAATAATTTAATTCTGTCCATGGTAATATGAACTGTACATAAATATTTTTGCCAGGAGACCTGCTAGTAATAGTCAGTATCCCAGAACAGCTACTTACTTACTGACCAACTTTTGCGAATCAATTGTGATTCTCCCAAGCAGGAAGATGAAGATGGAAATCGATAGTCATCAATAGGTCATTTTGTCAACTTTGTTTCTCTTTCCTTCCTCAGCAGCTTTCCACCAGTGGACCTTCCAGACCGGTGACTGTCGACCATGTTGTCCAGGTTGAGGACAACCTGGTCCCTGAGGCCCTGTGTCTCTGTCTGCAGATGGGCACACACCAAAGAGAAGGGCAAGCCCCTCATGCTCAACCCGCGCACCAACAAAGTGAGTGGATTACTGACTGTGTGTGTATGTGTCAGCATTTAAAAAGACATAGTGGTTAAACAGATGGCAGCTTTATTAACATGTCTTGCAGCTTGTCAGCCCATTTGTAGATCCATACCAATTTTGCCATGTTATGAAGTAGGCTAATTGGCATATAGGGTAGAAAATAACTATAATACATGTTAGAATTTAATATTATTCTTTGGTTAAAATAAATTAGTACCAAGAAATGTACTGCAAATCATAACTGTAGCGTACACAATATAAAATGTTGTCTATTTAAAAACCATATCCTTTTGACCAAGGTCTTGGCTTTTAATCCTCTGACTCTCCTCCGTCTCCTAGTGGTTGTCAATATTTCTGTTATCCCTGGATAAAAATAGCAGAGAGCTGTGTTGTAGTGTGATGGACAGGAATGGACTTGACGGTTCTGACATGTTTGTATTAGACTATGTTTTTTTTTTTTTATATCTTAATGGACACAAATTTATTTAAATATCTGCAGGCTGGTAGAAATTTTAATTGATCCCCAAAGTATAAAATTTCTACAAGAAGTAGAATATGTCAGCATTCACATGTAACAATCGCCAAATACACAGTAATTTTAAGAATTTAGCTGATCATGCAAGCCCAAGCCCATGTTACACAGAGCAGTGTGAATTCTGAATTGTTTTGCAGTATGGGCAACATGGCACTGCATCAATTAATCTTCTCCCTAGGCTAGTGATTGCTATTACTGAAAAACTATAAAAACTTGCCCAACAGAGCCAAAGGTTTTCCAGCAGCTGGTTGGTGGCTGTTGTTAATTTTCCTTTGCTGTCTGACTTGGCCTAGCTTCTAACACTTGGTTTAAACTGAGGGGATGGTTTTCAGGCATTTAGAAAGCTTAACTAATTTATCATGTCATTTTAATCTATCCAAAGCAGCTGTACTTCTTTTGTCATTTTTATAGTACTGGAAGCAGGATAGATAGCAATGGCCTCAAAAAGATGCTGCAACTTTTACTCCTTTGTCTTTTATTATTTTGTATATCTCTATTTTCTTTCATCCTGCTCTTTATATTCCTTTTCACTGCCTTTTTACATGATGTTATGCCTTATGTAAAGCGCTTGAACTGCCTTGTGTTTAAAAGGCGCAATACAAATAAACTTGCCTTGCCATGCACCTATAGCCATACCCAACAGTGGTCAATTCTGTATTCCTGCAGCAAAGTGGGGACTTGACCATTGACAAAACCCCCACGGTAATGTATATTTAATACTCCTTTCACATGTGTATCACATTGTTTGGTGTCTTTCTTCTCAGATTTTTCCAACTACTGAAAGTTACAAATGACATTTGTAACATGAGGCTATAGCTGCTTGAAGTGACATGACCTCACTCTGTGCAGGTTATGCTAAACTTAGCCTAGACTGTTGTGCTAAATATAGACATTCCAACCTGTAGCCACAGGCTAATTGGCTGATGGTCCTAGAAATACTATAAGCACAACAACTACATTCACATTGCACTTCTGGCCTGATTCCCCATTGTGTTGATTTTATCTATTTGGCTTTGAGAAGAACATTTAATGCTTTTTAATGCTCTGTGAGCAATATTGCTGTCTGGTTGTGATTTATATATAGATGGCAGTGAAACTCTTGAATTTCCTCTATCATTAAAAGTTAATTGTGTCTTGCGTCTAAAAACACTTAAAACTGCACAGCAGCTTGCTGGTTACTCACAGGAAGACTATTTGTAGTTTGAATCGCTCAAAGCTCTCCAAATAAATTCTCAACTGCAACATTTAAACTTTCAAACGAGAAAAAACAAAAACTACATATCAGAGGTTTGCAGCATGTTGAATTATGTTCATAGGAATTGAGTGCCAGAGCTGGGTGAAGTGAAATGCTCCATCAGCATGAGTCAGCATTTTGCCAGGGGATCCCCCAGCATTTATCACTCTTCCCCAGCCCCAGATGTTATGGCTTCCATATGTTACACCCATATTTCATTCAGAGGTGGGCTTATAAGCCTACATACACATGCATGCTCACATACACTGCAGGAACATGAAAACACTTTGTACCCCTCCTCCCCCATCCTCTCTTTTATAAATGGGGTGTTTCTGCCCAGAGTCCCTTCATTGGCTTCCTTGAGGCTACTCCTCTCTCTTACCTATTTTCCTTCCTTTCCCAGACTGCAAAATTAATAATAATAATAATACAACAACAAATGTCAGGGGCAAAATATTTTACATTTGTAAGACCAACTTTCACTGGGGGGACCGCTCTTTTGCCATCGTCCAACAGAGATTGCATTTCACTCATAAGTTTAATTTGTCATTTCCTGTAGGCGTGTGTGATGGTGTGTGCATATCAAATACCATAATTAAATTTAGGCAAAAATGTGGATATAACAGAAGTCTTGATTAGATCTAATCGGATAGCACACTTACAAGAAGAGTTCAGAAGTTCAGAGTTGTTGTGTGGGTGTTGTGTGAAAACATAACATTCAAACTCACCCTCTTTACATATTTGCACAACCACAGTACACCATTTTAAAACAATGTGGCCTGTTGAACTCTTAAGTCACTTAACTTGACTTCAAGTAATTTTCTAACAACAAGTACTTGACACAAGGTAGTTCCCTACATTCTCTTTGTCTCCCTACTCACTCCTCTGTTTTTTGTGTGTGTGTTTCTCCCCAGGGCATGGCCTTCACTCTACAGGAGCGACAGATTTTGGGGATACATGGTCTGTTGCCTCCTAAAGTGGAGACCCAGGACATTCAGGCAATGCGCTTTCAGAATAATCTAAAGAAGATGGATGATCCCCTAGCAAAGTAAGGATACATTTTGCTTAAAGCACTGGAAAGTATAGCCACAGTATGATCTTCTCTGTTTTGCTTTTAAGCATTTGTAATTAATAATATATTTATTTCCCTCTATACGGTTTAACTTTTCCTCTCTCATTCCTCATTTTCCCTCCTTTTCTGTACAGGTACGTCTACTTGATGGGCATCCAGGAAAGGAATGAGAGGCTTTTCTACAGGGTGTTGATGGAAGACATAGAGGAATTGATGCCAATTGTCTACACTCCCACTGTAGGCCTGGCCTGCACACAGTATGGACACATCTTTAGAAGACCCAAGTAAGCATGCGCTAAAGCTATCAAGAATCAACTTCTAAAGAAAGAAAAGAAAAAAGACTCAACTACAAGGAATTTTGTGCTAACAGCCTGAGCCTATAGTACAGACATACTGTATCTGTTGCACTCTCAGGAATTAATATTTAACGCCTATAGTCTGATGAGTGTTGATTAAACTAATGTTAAAGATGTTATTGTTGTGGAGATATGTTTTCTGTTCCTATTTTGTAATAGACAGAATCTTACCATGATCGTTAAAGTAGTCCACTGTCTTCTTGTTTCTCTCACCAGAGGCTTGTTCATCTCCATTCGGGACAAAGGACACATCCGTTCCATCCTGGACAACTGGCCAGAGACGAATGTTTCAGTGAGTACCTGAAAACCTTCTCAAAGTAACACATTTACAGCTAATATCTATATTACAGTGTTAAAGAGACTCCTAGTTGTATCTCATATCACAGTAAGTCTAGGGAAGCCTTGTTAATTGACCGTCCACGTTTTCTACATTCACCTGACTAAGGTCTAGTTTAGTATTGGTCACAGTGCTTGTAAAATGTTAATCTGCAATTTTGCTGACTAATGTACTTCTTTTCCGCCTCTTCTCTCTCTTTCTGTAGGCAGTTGTAGTAACTGATGGAGAGCGTATTTTAGGATTAGGGGACCTAGGTGTTTATGGAATGGGCATCCCTGTTGGAAAACTTTGCCTGTACACTGCCTGTGCCGGCATTAGACCTGAGAAATGTCTGCCTGTGGTGATAGATGTTGGCACAGATAATGAGGTAGGAGGGCGATGTGTATTTTTTCTGTATACTGTAGCCGTGTAAGTTCTTTAGGGAAAGTAGGAAACCTCATCATCCTTCATATGTTTGTCCTTGCCCTCCAATCAGACTCTCCTCAAGGATCCGCTGTACATGGGCCTGTACCAGAAGCGAGATCGCTCTCAAGCCTACGATGATCTGATAGATGAGTTTATGGAAGCTGTGGTGGACAAATACGGGCAGGACACACTGATCCAATTTGAGGACTTTGGGAACCATAACGCCTTCCGCTTCCTCAGGAAGTACAGGGAGAAGTACTGCACCTTCAACGATGATATCCAAGGTTCATATATAACCCTTCACACAGCACTTGGAAGTTGTATTTTGTAAAAAACTGTATAATGCCAGTTTACCTGTTCAGTTGAATTAAGTTTTGTAATTAGTCAGGAGGTTTTGCATGTTTCCACCCATCCCTACAAATTGCCTATCCTCTTAATTGTGTAATTGGTTTTAAATCTTTTTAAAAGCATCTTACGTTTTTAGACTGAATTTCCTTTACCTTTCAGCCAGCTGTTGGTTTCTTTTTATTTCACCATGAAAATAAAATTGCAGAACCTGAAACTTGCTTTAATTAAATAATCCATTATAGTGAACATATTGTGACCTTTAAGTCACATTACTGCTGCAGGGGTAGTACAGCTGCAAGCAGGGACCATTTTGAAAACTCACCTGTGGTGAGTCCAAGGAAACAGTGACAACTGAGATTTGAGATTTGCTGAAACACAATGCATTCATGAGCTATGTTGTCTGAAAATCGACCAACTTAACTTAAAAAAAATCATTAAGTGAATGGAGACCCATCCCACCCTCCTAACTGAAAACAAATAGTGATTAATCTGCTGTTTTCAAGGCAGATACTTGATTGTTTACTGTTGTGTTCTTCTGCGTGTTTCCAGGCACTGCATCTGTAGCCCTTGCTGGTCTGTTAGCAGCGCAGAGAGCCATTGGCAAACCCATCACTGAACACCGGGTGCTTTTCCTGGGAGCTGGAGAGGTAAGATAATATTTATCCAGTAATCAGTCAATTTGAGTTCTTTATTCTTTTTTCTCCCCAATTTGGATTGTGAAAGTCCCATATATCAAAATAAGAAAATAGACCCATTTGTAAGAGGATACACTGTCAAAGTACTTTGAATGTTTAACTTGATGAGTTTATTTTCTCCATAGGCTGCCCTTGGTATTGCCAATCTGATTGTCATGGCCATGATGGAGACGGGGATGACCCAAGCTGAGGCCAGAGAAAAGATCTGGATGTACGATAAATATGGCTTACTAGTAAAGGTTAGTGTGTGTGACACAGACATTAACGACCAGAACTTACATTATATGTCTGTGTGGCTTCCTGCCTGACTCACCGTTGACATACTATATAATTGGTGAACAGTGGTTTTACTATATTTGTATTGATTCATTGTTACCACCAATGTACTGTATGTGACTCCAGGGCAGACTGCAGGAAACGGACACTAACCAGGAGGCATTTGTCCATGACAGTCCAGGGAATACACAGAGCTTCCTAGATGCTGTCAACACCATCAAACCCACAGCTATCATTGGTAAGGAACTTCTCATTATTTGTGTAACAGTGAAGCCATTTGTGTAACAGTACAGGTTAGAGTATGCATTTTTAAGTTTGAGCCATTTAATCAAAATACAGAAACTGAATAAAATAATTAAAATGCTCTTGTTTGTAATGTTGTTGTTATGGTCTATTTAATTTGATCCAAGCAGGAGATTGGATCAGGTCAACTGACAAAGTATATATTATATTTAGGCTATTTAATATTTATCGAAAAATGGTCTCAAATCATCCTGTCAAGGCTCAGTGTCATAGCAGGCGCCACTTGAGCGGTAATGATAGATCACAAGCACAGGTTGACCAACATTTCTCTTTTTCCAGGTGTGGCGGGAGCTGGACGTCTGTTCACCCACGATGTCATCAGGGCCATGGGAACCCTGAACGAACGACCAATCATCTTTGCCCTGAGTAACCCAACCACTAAAGCAGAGTGCACAGCAGAGGATGCCTACACACTCACTGATGTACACAGTTCTTTCTGCTTTCTTTTCCTTTCCTTTGTTTCGTTTTGACTAACTCTGAAATTATTTTCCTGTTCTTTTCTCCCATCACCCATCATCACTCTTTCACCCCTTGTGTCTTTGTCCCATAGGGTAGATGTCTTTTTGCCAGTGGCAGTCCATTCGGTCCAGTAACTCTGAGTGATGGCCGCATCTTCACTCCTGGACAAGGGAATAACGCTTACATCTTCCCAGGTGAAAAAAAGAAAAAGAATATTCACAATTTATATTAATGACCAGAAGAGAGTATGAATTATGTACGGATTCCCTGGACATAAAAAATGACTGTCAATAACTTTCAGTGTTAAGAAGTAAGCAAAGCCTGGTGTTTGCACTATGGGAAGAAATCATTGGGTTATAAACGAAATGCACAAAGTAAATGGAGTCTTTTTTAAAAACATATGCTGTATGTGCATTGCAGGTGTGGCCTTGGCTGTGATCCTGAGTGGAGTGAGACACATCAGTGACACAGTATTCTTAGAGGCTGCCAAGGTCTGAAGTCATCACTAAGTATTTCTCAGTCTATCTCTTGCTGAAGTTCATCTTTACCTCAACCTCACCCCATCCTGCACTTTCTTGCTAACTCTGTCATGTATGCATGCGCTGTATATGGTCATATAAACCCTCTTTAACCCTTGTATGTCTCCTGTTCCCTCTCTTCCTAGACTCTGGCATAAAAGCTAATAGATGAGGAGCTTTTAAAAGGCTGATCCTGCTTTGCACTTCTTCATCTTCTCTCCTACTTCCTTCATCCGTGTTCTTTCCTCTTTTGCTGGGCTGCATTTGACTTGATTACATTGACCAATACAATTAATGATAAAAAAAAAAGATGATTTATTGCCATCACGCTTTGTTCAATATTGAAATGCTTTGCATGAAGAAGACACTTGCATGTTGGTAATATGAGTAGTAGTGGTTTGGTCATTTCTGTCACTCGACCTAACACTTCTTATTTTGTCTTATTCAAAAGCACATTTATAATTATATTTATATGGCAAACAACAGAGATACATGCTGTAGGCAAATAATAGTAATAGTTTAAAACTACTACTTGTCTATGTCTCTGTTTTTTGGACCCTTGAAATTCATTTTCTGCCTCAAAGTATATTTATAATCCTTCCAGACCCTTGCAGAGCAGCTGACAGATAAAGAGCTGGAAGAAGGCAGACTCTATCCTCCTCTCTCCAACATCAGAGAGGTCTCTGTCCAGATGGCTGTCAAGGCAAGTCTCCTGAAAATGACAATTTCTTTTGTAATTCCCTAACTTTGGCTGTATGTTTCGGCTGCTGATAAACCTGTTAATTTTAATCCAAACCTTAACTGTTCCTGCCTAAATTTGGCGTCTTCTATCATCTGATTTTCAAAATTCATGACCCTGTTCCACAACAACCTGACAAACTTAGTAAGCCATACCATTAACCTATATAGCTTTTAACAACTTCTCAAGATGACATTTTGATGGCATTGCTGCCCAGTCAGATTTTGATTGTAGTTGCCCAGTAACGTTTGGCCAGTTTGTTTGTCTGTCGTATCTGCCTCTCAGCATTAGTGAATGCTAAATATTCTCTTTCTTGCTATAGGTGGTGCAGTATGTCTATGCTAAGGGAATGGCGTTCCGCTACCCTGAGCCTGTGGACAAGAACAGCCTTGTACGTACTACTGTGTGGAACACCCACTACGACTCCTTCCTGCCAGACACCTACGACTGGCCGGGTGTCAGCTTCAGCCCCAAGACTGACTAGAAGTAGAACAGACTCTCACTGTGCCCTGTGCCCCATGTCACAATGTCACTCCTCATGTATTTTCCACTTAACTCTCAATCACAGACCTTTTGAGATGATCATAGTTATCTTGTAAACATCTGCTTAAAGCAGTAGAAGCCCCTTACTGCTGCCATGTTACTGCATTTGCAGTAAACCAGTCTTATTAGATCTGTGAAAAGAGAGTGTAAAGTGGCGTTTGAAAGAGGCCATTTTCACTTCACATCCCAGTTCTTGATCACCTCTGCATCACATGTAAACCTGCACAGCACCTGGAGGGCCACCTGGTGGTGGAAAAAGGCAGTGTGGAAACCTGGTTTCATTGTTGAAACCTTGAGATACATCTTAATTATCTATACTCACTTTTAAAAAGAAAATAACAAAAATAATATCAGAATTCGGTATATTACAGTACATTACCACTAGGAATTGTCATATACTCGAGCAAGCAAAAACCAAAACTCCAAACTTGCATCAGACAAGTTGAACACTAGGTAAATTAGATGGCGCTGAACAGTAAACCAAACACTGTGCACTTGTGCTACTGCTCAAGGTTAAAATTGTTTTTTCAACATAGAGTCATTTCTATCCATTTCTACTATGTTGTGTTTTGTGTTCGTATTATCATCCACTATTTTTTTTATTCATAAATTGCCTGGGGATAAGTTTATAACACTCCTGATGCAGAGGTTAGTCTTTTGTGAGCACTTTCTTCACATCAAGTGGGCCTCTGGTGGCTTCACTGATGCAACCAATGCCTGGTGTAAGACATATGGTTAAAGACTCCTTTGTAACCTGTGCTTAAATCGGGCTATGTTGGTTATCAGAGAAGGTCAAGAAGAGCAGAGGGTTATAAAGTATTCAGCCTTTGTGTTCAACCTAGGAGAGAGAGAGAGGGAACAATGTAACTCAGGGGAGAAATGGAGTGAGTATTTAAAGAAAATGATTTGAATTTATGAAGGGAAATTAAATTAAATTTATATCTGTACACTTAAGAAACCAGCGTCCACTCCAGCATTTTATTTGTTAAATTCTTTTGTCTTATTTTATTTTTACAGGTTGAATTTAGATGTTTTGCCTTTGTGCTGTATGTTCAATAGAAATCCTCTCAACACTCTGTTAATGAGTTGTGGTAAGAAGAATCCATCTCTAAAAATGAACCCTTCTGCTTAAGTGTGATCTACAAAATGAATTGAAACTATACCCTAAACATTTAAGGAAATGTGCAGTATTAATATTATTTTCTATCTTAGCTATATGTTGTTTACTGTACATGTCCTTTTGTGGAAACTGTCTGCTGAAAGAGAATTTATAAAGTTGTGTACATCCATGTAGATCCATGTGTGTGTTGGCAGGTTGGTGTGTGTGTGGGTTTCGCTCCTTGGAACGTATCCAATATCCAAACAATCTTACAGGCTAGGCTTCTATTCACTATAATCTCTCTATAATAATAATAACTTATAACACAGTCACATTATCTCAGATTAACAGAAGAAAGAGGAAAAGCCCTGCTCATGAAATAAATCTGCTTTGCCTAGTATTTAGAGATTTAGGCAAGGCACAGTAAGAGCAGATGACAACTCCCTCAAGGTCATGACCTGCATTTCTCTGTTGCAGTCTACTATAGTGAGTAATATAGTGAGTTTAATGTCAAAAGTGACAATTGAGAAACCCTGACACACACCCTCACAAGTAAAGTCTGAAAACTTAACTTGTTAAATTAAAACTACCAATTAGTCTATTTCATTTGCAGTATTGCCTTACACACTGTTGACAAGGGCATTGGCAGTATCATGCTTTGGTCTTCACAATAATGTATACTAGGCCATTGTGTAAATACATTTTTATCTCATGATATTGTATTAGGTGCTTCTAACCACCTGCATTGAAGTGCCTGCACAATGTTTGGTGTCTATTCAAAATCACTTCATGTTCCATGATGTAGACCTCACAGTGTGCTGCAGACAGAGCTGAGAAACAAATCCACAGCACTATCAATATTAAAAATTGCTGTTTGTTTTATACAAAATGATGTAATTGTGTAGTATTCAATGTGCAGCTTTTTCTCTGATAGACTGCGGCTTCAGGCTGTGAACACTTAATATATTGTTAAAAGCAAAGATATATACTCATAAACTTTGGAATAGTTTTATTTAAAAGAAAATATTTAGAAATAGCTTAACCCCATTAAGTGTTGGCTCATGTGTCCATCCAGTTGTTACTGACTGTAATCGTTCACTATGAGTTTTTACTGTGTCATGCAAGAATTTGGTGACTGGTTTGCTCATGTGAATATTGTCGAACCCATAAGATATATGTACTCCATATTTCATTGAAGTGAAGTGTGCATTCATATAGTCTTGTGTCCTTGAAGTCTGTGTTTCTGAAGTTATTTTTGTTACACGGTAATATTGCCTCAGCATTTGTATTAATACCTATGTGCTATTAAAAGTGCAGAATAAAAACTGTTTTATACTGGCTCCTTTGGCTGCTGATTTTACATTTTTAAATATTTTCTGTGACTGAGCAACTTTATTCACCCAAATTTTGTTTTGTTTTCCCTGCTGTTAAAGATTTAGGTACTGTTATGTTTTGTTTGTTTTAATCCATTTCTAGTCTTTGCATGGCATGATGTTACTGTACGTGCCAAGAAGTTAATTGAACCTACCATATCATTGCCAAGAAATCCGACTCGACTTGAACGCAGCACCGTCACTTGTGTTACGTCATCATCGTGGGACGGTTTACAGTGAGCATGACACTACCGCTTCAGTTGTAGCTGTAGACAGTTTTCACCAGTTTCCTTGTAACTGTGGGAGGATGACCATGGATATGACTTTCCTCGGGACCGGCTCGGCCTACCCGTCTCCTCACCGCGGTGCCTCGGCTCTGGTGCTGCGGACAGAAGGGGAGTGCTGGCTGTTTGACTGCGGCGAGGGGACCCAAACCCAACTGATGAAGAGCCAACTCAGAGCCGGTGAGTCACTGCAGCTCCTTGTACAGCCTGCATCGCCTTTAAAAAGTTTATGGGAAACTAAAACAAGGTCTTAAAAGCCTTGAATAAACTTTTATTCAAATGTACCTACCACTCACACTCTCCATTATATCAAAACTTTGAGCTGGTCAGGCTTCTCTATATCGTGAATTCTTCCCTCTCCAAAGGTAGAGTACAATATTTAAGTTAACCAAATTCCACTTAATTTTAGGATGATTTAAGGATGTACTTAAAACATGTTCAAACACATGAAAAAGGTACAAAACTATAGTCATTTGAGTACTTGTAAATAGTTTCTTGTTACTCTGCACACTTGAAAATGAGAGAACGATTGCTTTGGCTATGACTTGACCATGACGTTTTCTCATAACCATTATAGCACCTGCAGTGTGTAATAATATGTCATGTTTTCTACCCAGGACGAATCACCAAGGTTTTCATCTCGCACTTGCATGGAGATCACCTGTTTGGTCTGCCTGGTCTTCTGTGCACTGTGAGCCTCAACACAAACCCCGACCCCCAGCAGAACATCAACTGTGTGGACATCTACGGGCCCCAGGGCCTCCGGCACTTTCTAAGGGTGACACTTGGCCTCACAGGATCACAGCTGCTCTTCCCTTATGCAGGCAGGTACAAAATGTGCAACCTGAGCTCTAATGAGTCCACACTACTGAAGTCTGGAAAACACTGATGGTCAAGGAGTTTCAGCACAAACAGCCGATGTAAACAATCCAGATGTCCGCTATTGTGTTCTCAGGGAAACATTAGTTACACAATTGTTATATACTGTATATTTATGAGAGTATATGACTGCCACCTTCAGGATAGCTTGCAAATCTGCTGCCTCAGTGTGAATTATGTGACAGAAACCTCCCACAAAGGCAAAATCAGTTGTGCAAACAGAAGATATTACAGTTCATTCACATATAGATTTTTTTCTAACTTTGCATACTAGTTATTCAGTTTTGTGTGTCAAAATGAGTATATCCACAACTTTTTAGAAACAAATAAAATGGAGTTTAAGTAGCAAACAAGCATAGTATACAGTATATGGAAAGTTTTCCAAGACATTTTGAGCAGCAGAGCAAACCTCCCCTGCAGTGGACTGCTACGCATACCAAGAAAATTACCTTGAATGTATACCTTGAACTACCTTGAGCATTTCCAAGTGTTCTTCTATTCATACAACAGCATGTAGCCTTTGTTAAAATATCATCAGTTAAGATTATATTTTGCAAAACTTCATCAGCTTTTCACCGGTCAGTAGCAAATCACAGCTATCATGTTTACTATTTCTTTATTATATGAAAACTTTATGAAAACACCTTTTCAACCTTCTTTATTTGCTGCACAAAGAGGTTACTACTTCCAGTCTACTTTACTTTGTTGTTTTATTATACTTACATGTAATGTACTCTGGTCTAATCTCATCTGTAATATGTATGTTGCTGTAGTACATGAGCTGGAGCCTACAACTGACCAGAGTCCAAAAGAGGGACAGCTCAGCTTGGAGGTATGTGACTGATTTTGGTGTTATACAAAAAAAAATCATGCCTGACCCGACTCAAACCGGTGTGGATTCTGTTTTAACTCCACCCCAATCTACCAAAGCATTTAATGAGTTTCAACCTGTCATACATAGCAGAGTTGCATCCATTTTTCAGTGTTAATGTGTAATTTAAAACTTCTATGTCCAAATGTCAACTAAGAAAATTAGCTTTATTTTTAGCTTGACTTCCATTGATTTATGTAAATTCATTTGAAAATATTTCCTCAGGCCAAGAGGTCATTACAGTGTTCTCCACCCACACAGGAGTTTGTAATCTTTAATGTTTTGTTTTGTGTGTCTCTCCAGATGACAGCAGAGTGCGGTCCTCTGCACCCACAGGAGCAGCCTGGCAGGACGATCTCCCTGGATGTATCCAGTGACAGTTACCTTCTCTTTGAAAACAAGAAGTTTGTGGTCAAGGCCTTCAGGTTGTTTCACCGCATCCCCTCCTTTGGTTTTTGCATTCAGGAGCATGATCGGCCCGGAAGACTGAAGACTGAACTCCTGAAGGAACTAGGTAAATACACCTTGGGTCTTTTTATATTTCTATATTTCTTTATTTGGACAGTTGTAGTGAAAAAAGGTAGAAATGTGAAG
Organism: Maccullochella peelii; assembly: GCA_002120245.1. Classification (NCBI taxonomy): domain Eukaryota; kingdom Metazoa; phylum Chordata; class Actinopteri; order Centrarchiformes; family Percichthyidae; genus Maccullochella; species Maccullochella peelii. Next base: position 64,447 of record LKNJ01004385.1, read on the forward strand.
AGAGACAAGAAAGAATAAATTCACACCTTTCCAATATCAGTTACATATTGTAGGTTATTTCACAGTAGTGTCCCTAGTCTAGTGTTTCTAATTGGACATAGTAAGCATAAAGGCACAATATGTTTGTGCAGGATATGATGTGAGGGTGGATGGGCAGGTCAGAAATGGTTAAAAAAATCATTGATGATATTATACCTTGGAATTTTTACCCTTAAAACCACTAAAAATACACAATTTTCCCGCAGACAAAAGTGAAAAACTAAAGATCTTAATGAAAGAACTGGAGAGAAAGAAGATGTTTGTGCATTTTTGCCATTTATTGAGTAGTGTATATATAGTATATAATATTAATGCATGTAAAATAGAAGTTAAATTTCATGTATTTATTTATTCAGTTACTCAGTTGTTGTAATTCTATGAGGACATTATTTGTAGGTCTTGCATTTATGGTCCAGAAAATGGCACAGGTTTAGTCTGATTTACACAGAGGTCACCCTATACTGTGACACACTTGTGGCACAATAAGGTATTTTTAAAAAAGTGTCCTCCAAATGCAACTTGTGGACTATTTTGAATGGTCTAATTTTGTGTCCCCCAGGCCTGAAACCAGGGGCGCTTTATGGGCGTCTGAAAGCTGGAGAGTCTGTAACTCTGGAGAGCGGGTGTGTCGTTCTGCCTAGTGAGGTGCTGGAAGAAGCCATTCCTGGGAGAAAGGTCTGCATTTTAGGGGACTGCAGCTCAGTTCTCGGGGAAGGACCAGTGAGGTTGTGCAATGGAGCGGACATTCTGGTTCACGAGGCCACCCTTGGGAACGAGCACCGAGAGAAAGCAGTTGACCACGGACACAGTACACCTGAAATGGCGGCGGCGGTGGCTCGGGCTTGCTGTGCGCGGAGGCTGGTGCTGTATCACTTCAGTCAGAGATACAAACCCTGCTCCCTGCAGAAGGAAGGGGACGAGGACGACGTCTCAGAGCTCAAAAGGCAGGCTGAGGATGTTCTACAGGACAGTGGGATAGAAGTGACTCTAGCTGAGGACTTTCTGACTCTGCCCATTCCTCTCAGAAGATCAAGGTAATTAACTATTAATTTGGTTTTTATATTGCCTGTAGTAGATCTGATTAAAAACAGAGCAGGTATGTCTGTTTGCTGTGCCCTTATGATTGAAATTGAACAGTTGCATATTAAAAAGGATTTACTCTTTACTTGTTAGCCATTACAAGCATAATTAGTTTTACTGTTCTGTGATTGGAAATTACGGATATTAGCCATTTAGCTAAACTAAAAACTGCAAAAGAAAGAGAAACATGTTTGTATTTTGCAGTTTTAGCTGCACTTTATCGAGTTGATCGTCTGTTATCAATAAACCCTGAATTGTTTAAATGGGACTGGTCAATTGGCAAAACAATCTCAGATCAAGGTCCACCTACTTGCTTGTTCTGGCTTTCAACTGGATCACGCGACCTTCATCAGCATGTATGTATCAAGCTCAACCTTAAAGCCAGCATGGACAAGATGCCCAAAAAATTGGAAAGTTTGAACATGTAACTACGATTCCATGACAACTGAGCAAACTCCTACTGCTGATGAAGACTGTATTACACCTGAAAACGCCAGGACAAGCAAGTAAGTGGACCTTGAGTTTTTTAAACTGCTGTTTTCTGAACTATCAAGCTAAATGACAAGTAGGGAACTGCCTTTTTACACATTTATGTCAGAATGCATTAATTAGTGGGAATGCTGATTCAGCACTTTCAGCTACAGAAACCATTCAGCTATCAAAATGTTCAGCTCTTTAAGGACATTTA
>LKNJ01004386.1:0-60547 GCA_002120245.1 Maccullochella peelii
ACAGTATATATGCACAGGTGTACCTATATACACAGCAGATTGGTGAGTGAATCAGAATAAATTCAACATATACCAGGGTTCCTTTGATCACAGAGATGTCTCACCAAATCTGTTGCTCCAAATGTAAAACACACCCATGTAAGGTTGCCAATGTTGGCTGATGTTCTTATTATATCTATATCTCAGAATGTACCTGCTAATTATGTATTGATGTTAGCAAGACATATACTAGCACCTTTCCAATGGGACCCTTCTTCGTCTTGAGCTCGTTAAAATTCTTGTTGGATCGTCTAACAGCATCTTAAACCTCCTTTTCCACCAGTGGAATTGGGTGGGGGGGGCTACATCTGAAAACATACTGATATGGACAACCATGCCCACTCTATGGGGCAATTCTCCAGGTGTGTGGAGGTGTGAAAGTTCGAACTTCCATCTCTACGTGTATAAACATTTGACGTTGGTTTGGAGCATACTTAGGCCTTGACTGAGCAGATCTGATGGGAACTCCTTAAATGTTGACACAAGTTACGGAGACCATGAGGTCTGCCTGTGTAAAGTACAGATCAGGCTGCTCTAATGATTTGTCTGCCTCCTGTACCTGTTTCTACCCAGGCTACTCTGAAGACGGTGGAGCAAAGAAAGGCGAAGTCATTCCAGAACACGAGTTCGCTGCCGGACCTGTGTGTCTGGACGACGAGAACGAGTTTCCTCCTGTGAGCATCCAGAAGTGCTAACTGTCAGCTATAGCTAGCTCTCCTCCAACAGGTGTAAAGGCATGACAAAGCATTCATGCACACAGAAAGACTCCACTCTCCCCAATAACAACATTGGTTTGACTGTCAAATACCAGCAAGAGTCTTTGGACTTAACTCAACCGAGGACAAAGTTGTCTCAACATAATCCACATTAGTAATAAATAGTTAATAAACTTAGTGTTTAATTTATTAAGAACACCTAGCCAAAAGTAATGCAGTCTGATACAACAGTCCTGCAATAATTCCTCCCTTCATGAAGGGTATAATGTTCACTTTTTGTTCACACTGTTTTAGAGAGGTGTTGATTCAACTGTATGGTCATTTTGGAGGCTGCAGTTTGTGCTGCTGTTGAACTGTATTGCGTTATACTGAGAGGTGTTTCGATGACTGGGGCTGTGTCCAAAATCATTCGCTACTCACTACATAGTCCACTGTATAGTGTAACGCTGTCCGAATGTACAGTGAGAATAATAATGCACTATATAGTGGACTCAGGGTATCCCAGAATGCACCGTGAAAAGTAGTGTACAACCGATGGTCACTAACCAAGCGCTATATCCCATCATGCATTGCGCTGAAAGAGAAGTGGCAGAGAGACGAGAGAGAGAAAGCATTTTGCAGATGAGCTCACTATATAGTCCTCTACATAGATCTCCCTAGATAGTGAGTAGGTCGGAGTGAATGAGTGAATGATTTCAGACAGCCTTAATCTACTGTCATTGATTTAAATAGGGTGGACAAAATAAGCGCCTGATTCATTTTTTCATAAAAGTCACGACGGCAGTCTTACATGGTCAGATCTGTAACATTTCTCTATCGCTTGAATTCTGTCAGGTTAACGTAAAGGCTGCAGCACAAGGTGGAACATGCAGAGAGAGATTAGATGTTGCGTTTGCTTTAAGTAGTACTTAAAGTAGTGTTATAATTTACCACTTAATTAGCATCTTTCAAGTGTGAAGAAAATAAAATCAGTTATTAAATTAGGAAACGTGATGGAGCCGATTTGAAGTTGTTGAGGAGATTCTTGTTAGATCAGTCTATAAAAATGTTTTTTTCCCCACGTAGTGCAGAGAAAAGTTATTATTGTCCAAACCATAGGCTGTATATAAAGATGGCCGACGCGTCTCCACTTCCTCCCACTGTACAAAAAAGAAGCCAAAATATGTCGGACACAGGCGCTGCCATCTTGTGCTGGTGATGTTTTGGCTTCGACTTTTGGGGAGCTGTCATGTCGGCCATCTTTATATACAGTCTATGAGCCAACCCCAGTGTAATAAGTAATAATAAGTAATAATTCGACCAGCAGTCTCTCTCCCTATATTTCTGATTTCTATATTTCTGATGTATTCATCCATGCCAACTGCATGGATGAATACATCAATATCTAACAAAACGCTTTACATTCAGCATGTGAGCAAATAGGAATTAAGTTGTCGTTCTACAAAATAGGCAGTGGAATTATCATAAATGATGATTCACTGTGAGTAGAGGGCGGGCTCACAATGGTCATAAAGCTTCAACAGCATAATCAGTTTAAATTCACCATTGATGCATCCTGTGAGAGAACAGCAAACACTCTTCTACCTTGTAGAATGTGTATGATTCTGTCACATCTGTTCTCCGACAGTGACGTGCACCAGATGGCAACTATTGCACGAGCATTGTGGATCTTTCCATAACGGTCATGTCTGAATAAAGCCATAAGGAACGTTAACGTAGTCCCCTCTGTCTGCATGACAACAAGCCATCACCCACACATAACAGACACATGAAGCCAGCAATGTTACGTTGTCTGGAAAGGGCTTCATTGGAACAGTGTGTAGCAATAGGTTTCTGCCTGTTAAAAGGGAGTTTTTCCTTGCCACTGTTGCTTGTGCTTGCTCTTGGTGGGAATTGTTGGGTCTCTGTACACATAAGGAGTCGGTCTAGACCTGCTCTTTATGACAAAGTGCCCTGAGATAACTTTGTTATGATATGGCGCTATATAAATAAAACTGAATTGAATGATACTTACACGTTTTGTTCAGCAAGATAATCTTCACAAATGAACACCACTTGATTGAACACCACATGGTTTTTGAAGCGCAAATGCACGCGCTTACCTGTTCTCCAAAAGCCTTTGGGAAAGTTTGAGTTAGAATAGTTTGTAGAATAAACCCAACGAGGCTGTAAAGGAGGACGAGTGAGTAGATGAGTTTCTGTGTTCGGCGTGATGGCGTTTAATGTCCCCGAACAACCTCTGGAGGCTCATTTAGCCACTTGTTAGCAACCGCCTTTTTTAAGACACGTAAAGGCTTCAAAATTCACGAGTGGTAGTGACGTATTTTATGTTGCAGAACAAAACGTGAAAGTCTCTTGAGCTTGTGTTAACAACAGACCTTATTTCAGGCCTCTAACCAAAAACCCGTTCAGAAACCCACTGACTTCCAGACGAGGGAACTGGAGGTGCAAAAATGCTGACTCATTTCCTGTTTTTAGGACTCATTCCTGCTGCACTCTGTCCCAGTGATGTAGCGCTGATGTGGCCTTTGATTGTTTGCCACTTGCAGGACCTTTTGTGTGAGCAGGAAAGAAAAGCCCTTCTGTCTGATCATGTAGCCATTTTAAACCCCCCTGCTCAGATTCTATGTACTACCTTACTGTATGAGCACAGTGAGTACTGTGGACATTACCTAATTACATGCCATCTTTGCATTAAAGGAAAATTTCAGTGTTTTTCCACCTGAGTCTTTCTCTTATAATAGTGGCCATTCTGTCTACGCGCCATGCTAACTTTCCACTCGCCACCTCCTTGTACAGATTAAAGAAATTGAGAATCTGGCAAAAAAAAAAAAATCCATGCATCGGGGAAAGCATGTGCCTCCTAAAGCCTTCGAAATTTAATTTTACACCAATCATTTTAACAGTCCAACTAAGGTAAACACAGAAATTAGCCTCTTGATTAGCTATTACAGCTAACTCCGGCTAACCAAACTAGCTTCCTATTCATCTGCAGTAATAACAAAACATGTATTACTTATTGTTTCACATATATAGGATGATTCTATGTCAGCAGAGGTAAACACATATTACACAAAATGTCCTGAAAGGTTTTGATTGCTTTGTATATTTTGTACCAGAATTGCCCTTTAACTGTGTACCAGGGCCTGGGACGTGAGCTGCATTTGGACAAATCCTGTGGACAAAACTAACGGGTCTGTTCATGTGTTTTGGTAGATTAATTGGTGCCGCGACGGGACTGGAGGTGACCAGGCGAGGCGCTCGTGAGTGGGTAGAAGGACAGATGGACAGACAGGCGCTGGCAAGTGAGATGAACAGTTTATTAAAAAAAAATAAAAAAGTCTTTCAGGGTGCCACGTTATTTTTTCAGTTAGAGAGAAAATAACACTGATTAACATTAACGTTCAAGTCGACATGGGAAACAAAACACTGACCAAGAAGTAGATGTCATGTTGTAATTTCAGAGAGAACCATGAACTGGTCCTCGTGTTACATAAAGATTGTGTTAAAGGTAGCCTACACTTCTGATTTTGTCGCAGCACCAATAGAACTGCTAAACTTCCCTCCAGCTTACTGTTGGGTTTCAAAATATCAGCTGTGAACTGAGAGGAAAGTTCTGGACTTGTAGATGCTGTTGGCCACTTACAAAAAAATAAATAAATCAGGGAGTTTATCTTGAAGGAGTGTTTTATGAAAGTATAAGATGCATGCTGGAGCAGAAATATAACCACGATTTACATAGCTTTATTACTTGACATTAAGTTGCATTATTGTAGCAACATTTCTATTTTATCATTAATAATAATATCCTAGTTTACATCCATGATAAAGAACTGAACTGTTTTAATTTTTATTCTGTATTGTATTTTACTGCATTGACATGTATGACATGTTTCTTTGTATGCCTCCTGGATACATTTCAGATGGTGTGTATGTACTGTTTGTTTGTGCCTATTATCATTTGTAAAAGAGCAAAGTGTTGCTAATTGCACAAGACCAAAACAAGTGAAAGAAATAAACACATAGAGTGGAGTAAGACTGAACCTATGCAAAGCAAAGAACTTGTCTTGTTTTATTTTATTTTATGCATTTCATTGTTCACTTCATAAAGAAGCTCATAGGTAAGATTTTGATGATTGACGTACGTGGCTATGGGCATTTATGGTTATGAGTGAGGTCAGTCACAGGGCGAACATTTCACAACATTTACAGCCAAAGAGATATTCACATGTGGTAAAACTCTTGCATAAGTGTGTTTAACAGTCAGTACACACACAGTGATCTATTCAATATTCTGGCCATGATAGGCTGTGATTAATTACTATAGCACAGCACACTATGCTTTTATTGTTGCTTTTATTATGTTTAAACCCAAAGATGGCCCACCTGGCTATGACCTGAGTGAACTCTAAAATATTCTACCCACGCAAAAGTACTGCCACTTGACTCATACAGGGTGTCACTTTTGAAGACTACCCTCAGACCAGCATAGTCGCTGAGCCAACATGGCATCCTGAAGGTCTCAGTGTGCTTCAAACAAAGTGCTTGTCAGGTTGTCTAACAGTATCTGCAACCCGGCTGCATCCACACTAATACATTTTAATTTTACTTTACGCACGAATGTTTTATCACCGTTTCAGAAATAACCTCTGTCCATACTACACGCCTGAAAACGCATATCACATGACCATTCATGTGCACTAGACATGCACTGCCTGTGAAGCAGGATTGTCTACTCTGCGGTTGGTTGATTATAGTTGCATAAAATATTACGAACAAAGACCAGCGATGGAGAAAAGTAAGACCTTGTGTTCTGCCTGCGTTTTGACTCATTCATACCGGAATGCTGTTACAATTGAATGCCTGTGTTTCACCGTTCACACATCAATCAAACACTAAAGCAGACTTTTATAGGATTTATTTTCTTCATTTAAGCACCTTGCATTGCAGGATTTACCTGTAAGGGGTCTGTTTAGCAAAACCCTTCACACACATGGACACACACCTCCCACCCTTTGTGCATTATGTATGTTCCCTGTCACCTCCAAGTTTCCATCAAGGACTGAGCAAACAGGGACCAAGAAAAAAACAGTTCTCCTATGATGAAGTACTACCTGGCCCCATAGTTTGTGGCAGTTTGATTAAGCCCAACATTACTTAGGAGTATGCAACATGTAAGCACAATATAAACTAAGTTAGACGAGAGGGATCATTTCATTGGTCAACACTACAGCTGGCATTCTATTGGTTGGGGAATTTTGAGAGGGTTGTTGCACAAAAGATCCAAGAGCAGACGTTTCACGAGCGCACAGAAGCAGCCTGAGTGCAAGGAGAAGGGCTGACGCTGGAGCGCAGGAAATCTGCGCAAGCAACAATATATCTGAGTGCAAGCGTACTGTTTGAGCAGAAGCAGAGCAAATCCAAGCGTAAGTAGGGGCTATTTGAGTGCGAGAGCAGGGTTTTGAGGGAGAGTATTACAAAATCTGAACATGAAACCAACAAATCATGCTCTCAAATTAAAAGCGCATGACTGCCCTGAATATTAAGGCTTCTTTTCCTTTCATCAGCAACCACTCTAAACACGTTTAAGGCTTACATGTTCTCATTTCTGCTGTTTGATTTCAACCGCTACGTCAACCAACACCCTGAGGCACTTACATTTTTTCTGTAATTAATCCTGACAAGAGCATAGCAAATAGCGCAGTTCCAGGTTATTGTTCTGTAGCTAGTCTGCTCACTATGTATTTCTTTCATCAGTACAGCCTTGCGGTTGCCAAACCCTATGCAACTCAGGAAAAAGGAAAACCATTATAACCAGCTGTAACCTCACACCCCGCGGGACAACGTACTGCTGAGGGAAGACAATCCCAGGGGAAAGAGAAGAAGAGGAGGAGCAGAAGGCAAACAATAGAAAACAATCTCTGACAGTTAAACGTAAAGGGTAGAAGAATGGTGTAAGAAACCAGATCGTTTCTGTTGCGTACCAGAATGTTTTGCGTGTCACTCCAGGCACTCACTATGAATTTGATCACTGAGACAAATCTCTTTAGGGAAATCTCATTTGTAAGTCAAGACAGTTTATTTTAGGATTTTACAGGAATCTCAAAAGTAAAGGGTGACAGAAACGACACTAAGTGTGAGGAAACCAATCCCACACAAAATCTTAGATGTTGTGAGTCAAGAGGATCTAATTTGAACAAGTAAGAGAAAATAGTCCGAATCTCATTTGGAAGTTAAAAGGGGGAGAAACTGACTGGGCAATCATTCAATCATCTTTAGAATCAGTACTCACTAACACATTAGTTTGGCCTTCAGTTAGGGCAAAAGAGCATTTTCTTTGTGATAGTCCAGCTGCTAGCATGAAAACAGCTCATGGTGGGAACTGTTGGGTCTCTGTAAATAACACTATAAAGAGTAAGTCTAGACTTGCTCTATATGAAAAGAGCCCTGAGATAACTTCTGTTATGATTTGGCGCTATATAGATTATTCAACCGGTTGAGGCAGATGACCGCCCACCCAGAGCCTGGTTCTGCTCGAGGTTTCTGCCTGTTAAAAGGGAGTTTTTCCTTGCCGCTGTTGCTTGTGCTTGCTCTTGGTGGGAATTGTTGGGTCTCTGTACACATAAGGAGTCGGTCTAGACCTGCTCTTTATGACAAAGTGCCCTGAGATAACTTTGTTATGATATGGCGCTATATAAATAAAACTGAATTGAATTGAACAAAAGTGTATGGACAGGGAAAAAAATAGTAAAGGAAATAAGGTGAAGCTGCAGAATTCTTCTGAACTGAAATGGCAAAGTGCTCAGACTTTACCACCAAATACATTAGTAGATTTGGAAATTCAAGTTTTTAAGGTGGCAGCTGTGGTGTCCAATCAGATTTCAGGGCTGGACCTCGTATGGCCACCCCTTAGACACACCCCTGCATAAAAGTATTCCTGGTCAGGGCACTGCTGAGCACTCAACACAAGTCAAAGGACCAGTCACAGCTGAGAGACAGGTGAGCCATTTATAAATTCTACTAAACTAAATGAATAATGACATTCATCAACGTTCTTAATAATGTGCAAAGTTAAAATATTTAAATAAAAATCCAGTGTATTTTATTCTGAAAGAGAGTTTTATAATGACATCCTTGCACCTTTTGGGTCAGATTCCATTCATGTAAGAACTTAAATAGTTGAGCTGTCTAAACCATCTCATGATGTTTTCCTTTATGATGCTCCTCTGAGAGGGCTATTTTATGCTCCCTCCAGTATTTAGCCACAGCACAGTAGGCTACTATGGGAAAGCAATTTAAATAACTTAATACTAATACTTATCCTGTTGCCACAGTGAATAAAGAGACCAACTTCTTTGTTCTCCAAAAGCGTGTCCAGCGGCCAAATGTGAGTCATGGCTTGAACAAATCTGATTGAATAGACACATGGACTTGAGGGGAAATATCAACCTTGTGTTCATAGAAATAAAATGAAACACTGTTAAGGATCATTTTTATAACTGCCAAATGTTAAAAACATTTCACAGTTATCCCATCTGCACTCTGTTCAGGGGCACGGCCATTTCTGCTGAAGCAGGGAGCTTCATTGTGTCTGTGATGGTGTGCTGTGGGCTTACATTGTACTTGCAGGCCTTTCCCTTTCCCTTTAATGAATCTGGGGCAGTTTGGCAAAAGGTAGCCCAACTCTTCACACATTAAGTTGGAAGCCAAACCTTCCAACAATGTGGTAGAGCTGGGCTACAAACGCTCACATGCTTGAAGGGGAAAAAAAGCAAGAAAGAAAGTTGGGAAAGGCCTTCCAGGAAGAGGAGGAGGAGGAAAGCCCTTTCATCACAAGTGTTCTTCATCCTTGGTTGCCGTTTTGTCTTCTCTTTTGCCCTCTTCAGTCCTTCCACATTTCCACTTAATTATTAATTTGTGTTCTCGGATACAGGTATGAAAGGAAGTAAACACACACACACACACACACACACAGAGGCAGGGTGGTACGGGATGCTGCCTCTCGACTGGAATAAACCTGTTCAGTCCAGCCGCGAGCCCGGTGTACACATGTTCTTTGTAGCGCGCGCGCGCGCGCGCGCCAGCACCAGTACTAGCTGGAGCTGCGTTCATGTCCGTTGACAAAGTGCGTAAAAGGCAGGCTATAGACTTTAAATGTGAAAATATTGTTCATGTTCGCTTTGTGTGGAGGAGGAGTTCTATGTGAAGCCCCGGTATCTCTGAAAACCCGAATTCTTTGTGACCTTAAAAGAAAAAGCCTATACTAAATAACACATCAAAACTTAGGGGAAAATACTTTACGATTCCCATCACATGTCATCTTGTGATCATATGACCACTGTCACAATTACCAGTTGTAGGCATATTTATGTCTGTGGTTACATTTGTTGTAAAATACATGTATTTTGTTATATTTAGCCTATAGGAGCAACCACATCCTATATTAACTAGCAGTTTATATCCTGGTGGGATGTGTTTCCATCAGCACTGAAACGCAGTATCAGGACAGCACAGGCTGTAGCACGCGGCGCAGTGTTTGTGTGTTTGTGTGTTTGTTTTGTGTGTGTGTGTGTGCGTGTGTGAGAGAGAGAGAGAGAGAGACCGTCGCCCTGCGCGTTCATGAAGCAGACTGATTTGCGCGCCCGCGGTTGAATACCGGCTCGAGCCGGTAAAGAGCTGCCAAAACAGGCAGGAAACAGTTCACTGACGACAGAAGATGCGGCAGTCTGTGCTAGATATCAGCTTTACTATTAGTCTATTTATTTTGTAGCTGGAGCAGCAATATTAGATGTTTTTATTTTTTTTATTTTTTTTTAATCTACGCTATCCCCAGCTTTGCAAATCGGCCTGTACATCTTACCTACTTTAAAGCCACAATGAAATGACGCCGAGCTAGAAACCACAGAAGGCTGCCTCTCCCAACCTCTGCCGCCAGCTCTGCCGCCAGCTCTGCCGGTGAGTAGCTTCAGCTCCAGCTGTAGGATGCTCCACCAGGAGCACAGGAAGCGGCCACAGCGGCTCCGCGTTCTTACACACGGCAGTGCGGCCCAGCAAAACTACCGTTAGCTAAGTTAGTTATCTGGTGTCTGAGGATAACAGCCAGAACACACTTCTATCATACTATACTATGTTATTGACGCATTAATGAAGCAGTTGTCAAGCCAGACAGGCAGGCAGGCGCGCAGATACATCGAATGTATACACCTAAAACAAAATATGTAGGCCTAAGTTAACTCTTCATTTGTCTGTAAAATAAAATATATAAAGCTGGGAGTAGTAGTAGTACTGTTGAGCCGTACTTCCTCCTGCCTGCCTTGGTGGGTGAAGGAGACCCACTGCTGGCGACACACTGACATCATCCCTCCACCTCCTCCTCCTCCTCCTCCTCCTCTGCACTGCGGATTGCCTCACCACGTGGCACACATGAAGTTTTGGAAAGACTAATGACAATATGACTGTGAAGTGCAGACTGTGCCAGTATTATACAGAAACAAGAAACGCATTGCAATAACAGTGGGAGGTGGTAAATGGTCTAAAAACAAGTCATTCCCTGGAATCATGTATTCAGTCACAGACATGGCAAAGCAAGTGCATTCAAAATACACTTTTAGTATAAGATATGTAGCCTGGGGCCAGGTGTTCTGTCTTTTAAACGGGTCGAGGGAATGCCATTGGTTTTGCTTGTAAATCTCAACTGTATAGTGAATCAGTTCATATCGAGAAAAATCACTGAACTGTAAGAGGATCAAGAGATAAATGCGCATGTGACTTAATTAAATATCAAGCAGAACCTGTTGTACAGAGATCATCTAGTTGTTTGTGTGGGTAATAATTATATACACACATTTTAATTAGACATCTAAAGTTTTCTCTGTGGCACTTTAATATTTGGGATGTATAGCAAAACTATAAACAGTATCTATAATATATAAGATTTAATTCTTGGACTGTTTTAAATGATGTAATGTAATATACAGTGCATATTTGAACAGTAATTTCATCATAAAAGTTGGTGTTAGGCAACATCTTCGTCATCATCTGTTGGCTTTGGTTGTCCCGACATGTAAACGGTATGTCTACGCCCCCGAAATCTACGCCTATGTCTTCAACTAAACAATATTTTTTAAAACTGCTGTATGATAAAGAGATGTAGAATTATAAGGACTGAAATTAGCTGTGTAAAAAAAAAAGTGTCACTTTTTGAAAGATCTCTATGCCACCTTTGACCTTTAGGGCCCGTATCCAGCAGTCATTGGGGCTGTCACTTTTTCCAAAAATCAAGTTCCAACAAATTTGAAATGACACACAATTCGTTAGAATTCATTTGAATAAAAAGTGATAATCCATCTTAAAGGGCTACTCCAGTGAGTCAGTGTTGCACTTCCATAACATTGTGAAACTTTCAAGGGACATATTTAAAAAAAAAAAAAAAAACAAGGTCAAATTCGAAGCAGCAGGGGCTGAGATAGTCTAACTGTTCGTCCCTAGTATGGGGCAAGCTCCAGAAACACTGGATGCTTAATTTCCCAGAATGCAACTTGATAGCATATTTTTGTTAGACCCCCCCCCTGCCTGGTGAACTCCATTTTTCAAACTCAACACCCCCAGTTTGTAATGCAGGCTTTCTGTCAAAAATGTGAGACTGGAGATAACCCTGATGACATCATGTGGGTTATTTTGCCCCTTTAAAAATAGCTACACTCCCTGGTTTTGTTTTAGTACCCAAATTTGGGGATTTGACTGTTTTACAAGATCAGGGACTGATTTTACTGCACTGAGACATTTTTAAAATCAGAATAAGATATATAATTAGAAGTATAAATTGAATTAGTCATGAGTAATGATATTAAACGTGCTTAATATAAAGAGAGAAGATGTCACTTTTTGAATGATCTTTAAGGCACCAGAGATTTTTAGATCCAGTGTCTTATGGCCTTATTGCATTGTTTCAGGTTTAAGCCATGGTGCTGGCTGCCTGCATCTCCTGCAACCTACTGACTTTAAATTCCTAAATGAACGTTGATTTGGGATGTGGCTCCATGCTTTCAGTTTCTAGCATGAAGTGGGACATCTTAACCCTTTAATTATTTTTTTTTTTTGCTTCTTTGTGACAAAACATGATGTGAGCAGTAATCTGCAGTCACATTAACCATCTGAAATCTGAGTTGAACAGTATTTTCTATAACAATAGCAATACCTATTGTCTGTGGGATATGACATAAATGTCACATAACAGAAGGGCTTCAAGTAGCCTGAGGTGAGGGACGGTTACCCAGCCTATGTTGGATAAAAGTTTCTTAGTTATCAGTTCACGTTGTTCTTCTTGGTCCCAGTTGGTGCCTTTCTCTAAGCCCTTAAGTGGAGATTAAAACGTTTTCTTATTGTTCAGAGGCAGAGTTTAGAGGTCAAAGCTTATCTTGTTTTGGGTACACGCTGTATCTAAAGTGGCTTTCACCGGAGACTAGTGTCGCATAATGGTCTAAGTGATGTTTCAGAGACTCAAGACATTAAATATTGGCTCAAAATATCCGTATCGGCTTTCCAAAACCCGCATTAATCAAAGCTTACTGGCTGAGGAGCAGCAGGCTGCCATGTTAGATTTCGTTTGACATTTCTCGTCTGATCCGTGGCCTCGGCTGGGTTAGGGTTAGCACGCAGCAGCCACACCCTCAGTGATGAAACGTCACATTCTGCTGTTGTTCTCAGTGGTACTGCCTGGGCCACACCGAATCATTAGATCCTGGTGGAATACTGCAGTGAGTCATGGCTTTCAAAAGACTTGGGGAAATCTTTCTGTGAGCTCATCATGTTGCTGATTGATTTATTGTGGCAACAGCACAAAACAACGTTCCCTGATGAAAGCTTTTCTCCATGTTTCATGCTGGGTGCTCCAATACATAAGTGAAGTCTGTAGAGAACAGGCACACAGCCAATAATGCATGCAGGGCAGAACTTGCCCAGTAGCCTCTAATAATTAAAATTCAAAAGCGAGTCATCACATTACCCTCACTCCTACCAGTACAAGGCCCTTCAGTGCCAAGAGCTGAACAAAGATAAGAGTCCTCTCTGCCAGTTGGTCCTGAAGCTCTGCCCCCCCATATCAGGGCTTCAGGACGGGCACCAAACTATCCGGCCCAAGCAAATCATCTCAAAACAAAAAGAAAATGACATCAAATATTGGAATGAACTGCTGTACTGCTTTGGCAATATAGGTTTCTGATCAGTCATGCCAGTAAAGCTTATTTGAATTTGAATTAAATGGCACAATGAATTCTCACCAACTCTGCAGCTATCAGGGCTTTTTAGCCGTTTAGTGTTTGGTTCAGTCTCAGTTCCCTCATCAACTGTGTTTCCAGTAGCAGCAGGCAGCTGTTCACCAAAAAAAGTCCTCTGTCATTTTGTGGTGGAGTTCTTCTGCCCCAAGTGGCCAAGAAAAAATAACTAACTGATGCCATCTCTGATTCTCCCTCCAGGTGGCCTGCTGTAGCCATGAGGGGGCCTAATTCCCAGCTTTGTTTGGGTCCAAATGTTTACCCAGAGGTGCCCGATGGCGGCTGGGGCTGGGCTGTGGCTGTGGCCTTCTTCTTGGTGGAGGTCTGCACCTATGGGACCCTCAAGAGCCTGGGTGTCTTCCTCCAGGATCTGATGGAAGAGTTTGGGGAGAGCAACAGCCGAGTGTCATGGGTCATTTCCATCTGTGTCTTCATCTTTACCTTCACTGGTCAGTCAGTTGAGCTTTTCTCATGTGTGTTTCTTTTCTTGTACTCTTTTAGTACCACCGGCATGTGCTAAAAAAACAAAAGTCATTTTAGGACGTTAAATATAGCAGACAGACTATTTAACAAACCAAGTCTAATTACAAACCTAATATATTTGCATTCACTGCACAGCAGCCAAAACCAGACTAGTAATCCTTAACAGAATTATGAATAAAGGGCCGATGCAGATCAGGAGGTGGAGGGGGTCATCCATTAATCTCAGGGTTGGCAGCTTGATCCCCGGCTCCTCCTGACACTGAACCCTAAGTTGCTCCCGATGGAGGCCAGCACCTTGCATGGCAGCTCCGTCCCCATCGGTGTGTGAATGTGTGTGTGAATGAAACCAACCTGTAAAGCGCTTTGGGAACCATTAAGGTTGAAAAGTGCTGTATAAGTAAAGTCCATTTACCATTCATTCATTCTGCACAGTAATCAGAGACCATTCAAGTTATTATGTGACTGAGTTGAAAGGAGTTTGATAAAATGACTGTTCTGTCCCACCCCCACCTCAGCCCCCCTGTCCATAATGCTGAGCAACCGCTTCGGCTATCGTCCAGTGGTGATGGTGGGAGGCTTCCTCATCAGCCTGGGAACCATCACCTCCGCCTTCACCAACTCCATCAACGAGATGTACGTCACCATCGGCTGTGTTTCAGGTGCTTACCAAACTCACACCACCACACCATCTATCTGTCTATGTGTCTATCTGTTGATGTATGTGTCTGTCTTTGTGTCTTTGTGTGTAACACGCTGTTTACAGAATGACTTTTGCTCTTGCAGATGTGTTTGTCTTGTTTAACAGCCTGTCATGAATGAACTAAAGGGACTCCTAGCAGTGTCAACAACAAAAACGGCATCAGTCTGTTTCTTCCAGAACTGTCCAATGACTGAGAGGTGATCAGCCTCTTCTAAACACCATGCAGTGAGCTCTACTCCACTATCTTAAGTCTCTAGGTAGGACTGACAGAGCAGGAAAAACTGGAGCAGCAAACAATTCCTACAGAAAACACTAAATTCCCTTTCAGATCAGGACTGATGGAACAGGAAGTGGCTGAGGAGGAAGGAATACATTTACGGAATGAAAGTAATAAATTAGGTGATGAACAAATTGGTGAAATGAGTTTTGTATCAGAGCACATTAACTTTTTTTTTCTTGGACAGAAAGCACTGCTAGCCCTCCCACCATGATTACCATGTCTGCCTGTGAAACCGACCACAGCTAATTTGACAACCCCTTCTCCTCTCTCCCCCTGTCTCTCTTTTTTTGTCTTTACATGCCTTTTGTCTTTCAGCAGCAGCTGTAGCAAAGCTGAATCATCTCACACAGTCCGCCACCTTTGACAAAGGAGTGACCTGCCACCTTGATCTTTGACCCACCCCCCCTAGCCATGCAGTGTTCCTACCATGCGGGCCAGTGGCTGTGATGCCCCCCTTTTCTCTTCTCCTCTCTGTTTACAGGCCTTGGCTACTGCCTCACCTTCCTCCCCACTGTCACCATCCTAGCCCAGTACTTCTCCAGACGGCGAGCCCTCGTCACCTCTGTCGCTTCCTCCGGAGAATCCTTCGCCATATTCGCATTTGCTCCAGGTGAGTGTTCAGTCACAGAGGGGTGGTTAGCTTACTTACTGCTGCCCATTAGAAAGTGGAACTATTTTTGAGAATAATGATTATATTGAATGTGAGGGTTCCTTCTTTGCAGTTGGAAAACTGATAAAAAGTCTTCACTCAAAGTCCACTTACTAGCTTTTTCTGGGGCTTTTAACCACATAACCGCCTCTCCTCAGTGGATGGAGTTTGCTCAGTTGTCATTTGGAGCTTTGGTCACGTGATAATATGACATCAGCAGGGCGTGGTAGAGTTGGTTAGCTTGCTGAGGAGCTGGGTAACAGCTGATCTCTTACTCCCTGCAGTATTTACAAATGACCCACTGAAAAAGACCCAAATGACGGTTGTCTTGTTCTGTTGACGCATTTTTGGTGACCGATTGCGCTCAGTGCTAACCTCGGTCACAAATACATTGTGTTTCCTGTGACTGCTTCAGTTGAAAACTTAATGTGAATCAGCAGCGGTACGAAATGTTGGGTTAGCATTAGCACAACCTTCATCCAGCTCTGATACGGCTGTAGAGTGAACAGTAAACAACAGTGAGGCTGATATCAATGACATCGAATCACAAACAGTAACACTGGATTACATGCTGCATGGTTTCCTGTCAGCACCTCGTTTGTATGAAGGAAATGTGAATCCAGCATGGGAATGGTGGACTACGCCAATAACAATGAAAACCACTATATAGAGAGCTAATTACATAATGTAAATACATTGAATGGCTTTTGCTGAAGAAATGTCGACCATAAATAGTATCAAAAACAGGGTTCGATTTCACAAAGATCTTAAGGTTTATAACTTTAACGTTACACAGTTCAGATGGATGTTGTATTTATTACTCCGGGCAAAAGTTGTCAGTCCTCATTTGCTTTATCAGAGATGTAATAAGAATCTTCGTCAATCGTCAAATGTTGGCAATAATGCTCCGCCTGGTTGCAATTCGCCAAGAAGAAGAAGAAGAAGAAGAAGCGTTCAAATGTTGCAATCGTCATTTTCGGCCATGTTCGATTTGAGACAACACTACCCTGTCAAAATTCACTCACTACGCAAGGAAGTACATAGTGTACACAGTGTACGACATGGAAGTGTACTAACAGAAGTATCTGAATTGAGACACAGCATATGTATATGAACAGCCTTTGGTGTTAGGGTGCACATTTAGTCCTGTAGAGTAGTCCGACTACTGCCCACAGCGCTCACTAGTAGTTTAATAGTTGAATGCTTGACTAGTGAAGTCATGCAGGATGACAACTGAGCAAACTCCATCTGAGGAAGACAGTGAGATGCGGTTGAAAAGTCTGGAAAAAGCCAGTAAGTGTATATTACGATAAGAATAACCCATGCTGTCCTCTCTCCACAGCTTTCACTACACTGAAGGAACACATTGGCTGGCGCTACTGTCTGGTTGTCCTCGGCATCTTTCAGGCTTCTGTGATTGGCTGTGGGCTTCTCCTTCGTCCAATCATTATTATGCCAGAGCCTGTAAAGGGGGACGATGAATCCGACAAAGAGTCTCTCTCTTTGAAGCAGCTGCAGACTGTTTATGAGCTGGAGAACGAACAAACCAGAACCTCCATCCGTTCAGGAGTCTCGCTGGGATCAGGCGACTCCGGTGTCACCTCCCTCTCTGCTTCAAACGTAGACCTGAGGACTGCAGGAGCTGAAAGCAAGGCTCTGATGGAGTGGGAGGTGCAGGACAAGGAGGGCCAGGAGCCATCACTGTCCACACCTCCCACCCCATTTAAGAAGAATGATGAAGGGGAACTGGAAGAGGTAGAAGCAGGTCCTCTCCAGCCCTCCAGCCCCAAACTCCTGGACTTCTCTGTGCTTAAAGACGGTGCCTTCATCTGGTACTCCCTCTTTGGCCTGTTCGCCACTCTGGGCTTCTTCGCCCCGCAGCTCTACATCATTGAACTGAGCAAGAGTCGGGGCGTGGAGCCCAGCATGGCCTCCTACATGCTCTCTGTGATGGCTGTGGCCGAGATCTTCGGTCGCTTGTCCATCGGGGTGGTGTTGAGCAAAGTCCGCTGCAGGAAGACCCTGGTGCTGTTGGGCTGTGTGGTTCTGCTGTGCCTGGTGCTGGTGGCCTTCACTATAGTGTGGGAGTTCTGGGGCCTAGTGGTTTGCTGCGCCCTCTACGGCTACTTCATGGGCACCGTCGGCTCCACTCACATCCCCATGCTGGCCGAGGAGGACGTGGTGGGCATCCAGAAGATGGCGTCATCAGTGGGAGTGTACGTCTTCATCCAGAGCTTCGCTGGGCTGGCAGGGCCGCCACTAGGAGGTACGAGACCTCAGCTACCTTTACTGTTTGACTTCTCCTCAGTGAACCTCTGTGTGGATCCTAACAGCTGTCTTATCTTTCCTTCCAGGTGCGTTGGTGGATGTCACGCAGAACTACGGTGCTGCCTTCTACTCCTGTGCGGTGGGAATGGGCCTCAGTGCCATATGCCTGGCTCTGGTCGGCCCGGCCAAGTCTGGCATGTGCCAAAGAAAGAACAGAAACAAAGACAAAGGCAGGAGCACAGAGGAAGAGGAGAAAATGTCTCAGGACAGCGACCAGTCTGACTTTTTGGATGTGGACTTGGCCCCGGAGGACAATGCCTCTGTAATATGAACCCGACAACAGGATGACATCACCTAATGACCAACGACTTGCCACCAGGGCCAACAACAAATACAGTCCAGATGCACTGCGAGAGGCTGCACAGCAATGGTCTTCACTGCTGCTGGTACCAAATCTCAGGTGTCACTCTCTCACGTTCTGACAAGCTTGAAGTTCACTCCTTCCCAGGAAGGAAGCCGTCTCTCCTCTGAGACCAAAGGCACATCCATGTTGAGCACGCCTTAGCTATTTAAAAACTTTAGACAAATCTCTGTTCACTCTGAGCGGGAGAACCTCTATCTCAGGAAAGATGTGTTGCTGTCATGGATACTGAAGTGTCATGAGGACGGGTTATACAGAACATGATACCCGTCAGAAGCCTCTGCGATATCATGACTGTGTTGTGCTTGTTGATTCCTGCTCATGTCGAGGCTCATTCAGTCCTGCTGAACACCCACATCATG
Organism: Maccullochella peelii; assembly: GCA_002120245.1. NCBI lineage: Eukaryota > Metazoa > Chordata > Actinopteri > Centrarchiformes > Percichthyidae > Maccullochella > Maccullochella peelii. The sequence goes on from LKNJ01004386.1 coordinate 18,191, forward strand.
ACACGCTCACTTCTTCAGCAAAGTCTGGAGAGTGAAACGCCTCATGGCTTTAAAATGTAATTCTCCTTGCAAATTGAACAGTAGGCGATCTACCTGTATGTACTTGATGCATGGAGAGTGATTTCACTACTACCAAAGCTGGACAAGAACATGTAGTCATGCAATCTATACATACCGTTTGTCTCCTATCTGTTGGTCTTATGCACATTCACGCACTTGATATTTAATTTTTACGACTATGGTAACTATAGCAATATTGCAGCAGTGTTCACTTACCTTTTGAAATGAATTAAGGAGCTCCAGCTCGGTCCCTGCACATGTATTCTATCATTCTGTGATACTGGAGGTTGTGGGATTAATTTAGCATGAGCCTCAGAAACTTTACATCCTTAATTCTGTACTGCTTTGGGTGAAAGCATTGACTGTATATCTGTTATCATGATCCTGTTGATGTACTGTAGAATTGACCTTGTTACAAGTAGCGGCATACAACCTGAAGAGCAATCATGATACAATAAAAGAGCTTGAGCTTTACAGTGATTTATTTTCCAATGTCATGGCTAACTAAATACAGTGGCGTACATGTTAAAGTGTAGAACTAGACATATGCAGTATGTATGTATGCAAAGGACAGATCTAACAGGGGAGAGACTCCCTGTGAAGCCTCTCCTGCAGCCTCGCGTCGTCTCCAAACCCACCACAACATGACTTGAAGTTTAGTTCACAAACCTTTCCATAATCACTGTATCACCTCTATTTAAACTTTATAATGATGATTTGATGTTCATGTTTTAATATAACCTTTTTCAGTTTTGTATTCATTTGAGTGCCAGGCAGGTCCCTGCCTATTAAGTGCTGTACTGCTTTCATTATGTATTTTCTAAATAAACTCCAAATAGACTTCAGTGTCTGGTGTAGTGTACGTTTAATTGTATGAAAATTGCCAACAGATCTTGATGATTTTTCAATAACCTACATCTTTTCATTTTAAACCATTAACATAACCACTCCTGTAATGGTGCCACTAAGGAAAGAAGCAGTCGTTCTGGTCATCATCCAGATAACTGTCACTTTTGAACAAAAGTGGCTCAGGGGGTTGGCGGTTCGAGCCCGTCCACATGTCGAAGTGTCTTTGGGCAAGACACTGAACGCTCCCGTCGCCATCAGTGTGTGAATGGGTGAATGAGACCAATCTGTAAAGCGCTCTGGGAACTGTTAAGGTTGAAAAGTGCCATATAAATGAAGTCCATTTACCTACTGTAATATATTAATGTATTTATTAATGTCATAAATTGGCAAAGAACTCAGAGCTGAATTCCTCTCACTGCATAGGCATTCACTCAATGCTATTAAAAGTAGTAAAACAGAGCTCTCTACTGGCTGAATAGCAGTTGTGTCTCTGACACACAGGGCCTCCTTTCTATGAGCAACAAATAGTGTGAGTATATTCAGAAGCAGATTTGTCTGGGTAATGTTCAGTCTAAAAAACATCGATCAGAAATGATTTATATTCATTTTAAGAGCTACTAAATCCCAAATGTCTTTGTATACCAAAAATAAAAAACTTGACCTCTCTGCTCCCATACTTTTGGAGGGCACTGTACATCTGCCATAGGAGTGTCTCTACTCCAACTAATGATCCTTTTCATTATGGATAAATGTGCAGTTAATTTTTCATCTATAAAATATCAGAAAGTATGTTTTTTTCCCCCCACAAGTCATATGTGAAATTATCAGATGTCTTGTTTTGTCTGACTAACAGTCCAAACCCAAAAATATGCTGTTTGCAATGATATCAAACAGGGAAAAGCAACAAATCCTCAATTGTTTCTTATTTTTAGTTGAAAAAGGACTGAAACTATTCATTATCAAAATAGTTGCGAAATAGTCTGGTGATTAACCGACTAATGATATATACCAAAGCCGTAGTTCAACAAGTTTGTACGAAATAGCCATTTTCTCTCTGCAAAGCAGAGATTCAATAACAGCACAGACACTGGCAGACGTGTTTTTTAAAAAACGGTTGGATTTATTTAGGAGAGTAGAAGTGTAAGACAGCATAAGTTAGACTGTACATTGAAAGCCTGTTTATCTGAAAATACCAAAAGTGGGAAGAGAAATGTTTTCTCTGAATGACTTGATATGAGGACATCAAACTGCTTGTGTGGCATCATTTAAAAAACCTAACACAGTACAAAACCTTTGTTAACATGATTGGAGCTTGGAAAAGGAGGCACTGAACATCAGTATATTTGGCAGATTTCTTTACAGACAAATTTCTATAAGACACTGGCAGAATCAGAGAATAATCACTCAGTGAACTTATGATTATTTTTAACACAACATAATACCAAATCACAACTGTGGAGCAGTGTTGTTGCATAGTTTGGACTATGTAAGGTGACACTGGTTTCCTCTAACAGGTATGTACAAGAAAAAAAAAAGAGGCTTCTGTCTCAATTTTCAACCAGAAAAACACCATCGAAATATTTGATTCATACTGTTACAGTCACGACAGTAATGTCAGATTCACAGAACATACGTAAGATGCAGTGTACGAAACTATCACATACAGAAATGTTAGAAGGCAGAGTCAAAGGCAGAGTCTGGTTCATCACAGTTAACGCGGAGCTTTGGGAGCAACCTCTTGGCTAAAACCAGTTCTTCCCTGTTCCCAGATTAGAAAAACTGATCACCATCAGATCCCAGGGCCTGATGGCACCTAACACTAGCACTCTTCTCCCCATGCCCCCCTGGGATCTGGTGACAAATCCATGTGGGCGCTGACTGCACTGACTCAGATCCAAAACAGTGACCGTCACCCCTCACAGAGCCTGGACCACAGTCCTACAGGACAGAGAACACATACAACTCCTGAGCACCCAGGTGAGAACTGGGATGTTAAGCTGAGGAGACTTTCAGCAGAGATTTAGTTTGGTGTGGACACTTGGAGTGTCAGGATGCTTCAAACAAAGTGCTTGTCAGATCATCTAACAGCGTCGGAAAGGTGGAATCAGAGGAGCTGCATCCAATACAATTTGTAACTATCTGAAAAAGAAACAATTAAGTCCACTTTAGGAGGTGATTAGTCAGCTGTGTGGAGGTGTATAAGTAGGCGGGGTTTGAACTCTCTCAGGTCTCTTTTTTCACTCTTGCAACACCATGAGTGAACCCAGGAGTGAGTGTCCAAAAGTGTGCACAGTGTCGAGAGACACAGAGTTCTTGGAGAGAGATGGAGTGAGTTTAATCTCAGAATGTGTAAAAAAAATTGTATATATTTCATATACATTCAAATGAACACTTATTAGCCTTTCGTAGCTTTCCAATGCATCTACTGGTCTTCATCAGCGATTGGAACTGGCTCAAGTGTCACTTTGGTCGCATGATAGCAGGTGGGTCTGTCAAAGGATGGTCTTTGGCATCGGGCTGGAATGGCATCCTGAGCTAGCTCCATTCACTGAAGAAGACCATGAGATGCAGTTGAAAGCTTAGAAAGCGCTTAGATTTTGTTACACACACTGTTTCAGAAGGTTTAAAACTCACTTCTGAGAATGTTTGAGGGTACTGATCTACATTTTTAAATTCTGAAGAAAAGACTTTTTCTTCAGAATAGCCCCCATCATGTTCTGGACCCATCAGATGAGGGGGGGACTGTTCAAAGCAAGTGCTTTGAAAGGACTTGCCTCCTTCAGCTCTGAAAGGCTGTCAGACTGGAGGCCTGGTCCTACATGATGGTGGAATGTGACATCACAGTCTGACAGCATGTGGGACACCATCTGCTCACGCTCCTGTCTGTGCTCTGATAGTCAAAACCAAGTTTGTTCAGCGATGACAAAGGCCACCTCAGGGTACAGGCCTGTTCTGCTGTGACTTCATGGTGTTTGTGTTTGCATGTTTGTGCAACAACAGGCTTTCTTCTGGCCTGAAGCGACATGACACAACAGTCTGAATCCAGACAAAGAGGCCTCTGCTGGGCTTTAGCCTTAGGCTGTGTGAGCAGCAGCAGCAGACAGGACAGTGCTTGTGTCGCATGCACAGCTTCATCCAGATGCAGACGGACTGGCGGAGGGAGAATCTTGCTGACTGGCTCTGCACAGTTTGAGCTTTAGGCAGACGGTCCTGCTGGTCAACTTCCTCTTTTAGCGTTGGGAACACACACACACACACACACACACACACACACACACACACACATACACACATACACAAAATCAGCCATGTGACTTCACTGCTCCATGCTAACACACATGTTGAGTGACAGTAGGTTCCTTGTTGGTCTAGGGGACAGGAAGTACTACACTGATACAGCTAGGGACACAGAGGATCTGATTTGTCTCTCAAGATGCCCTTTTCACACCATTAAGGTGACCATTTATTCCAATCTAAATGTTGAACAAATATCAGAGTCTAGTCTCACACCGATTCATCTGCAAATTCGAGGAGAAAAGAGGAACATCGAACAGAAATACGCAACCCAAAGTAGAGGCAGCTAATCATGTGACGTCTAACTGGAGGTGGCAGTTGTATAGCGGTCAGTGAACACAGCTGCTGCCTTTAGTTGCAGCAGTAGAACAGCAGCTGCTGCTGATATATTTTGTATATATAAATTCATACAGAGAAAAAATGTGCCAATTAATTTTCATAGTGTACAGAAATGGGTGGAAACCAATCGATGTCCAAAAGATTAGGAAAAACACACCTAAAACCCCCAAAATGTAGCAGGCATTAAATAAAGGCAACTGGACATGTAAAGCATAAGTGATTTGTAGTTAAGGAACTAAAACTATATTGTAAGGTTTTTTAAAACACTAAATCCACTTTTCTTGAGTTAGTAAATCATGTAGTCACTTAATTGGATGGTAACTGTTAAAACAGGGTGTTCAGTCTTTTTAGTGATTAGCTGCCATTAGCAATTACAACCACAACTAGAGAGTACAAAATGACTTCATATAGCTATGCTGATGAATGTCTGTTCAACAGCACAAACACAAGACTATGCCCTTGGGGTTCAACTGAAAACAATGAAAGCTTCTCTGTAAATCTGCTTTAAAGTCGGGGACTTGTAACAGCTCAATGAACGACCAACGTCATTGCTTTTGATACTTGTGCTGTACATTTTATCATCTTGATGATTATCCTTGTACAGTGTTAGCATGAACCAGTGGAGCCAGTTATCTGCCGGGGCACATGGAGGACTTTGGTGTTCATGGCTCAAACCATCTGGAAGAAGCCGAGTAACGGGACTGAAACACCTTCAGAAAGGCCACCAGACGCCTGCTTCTGTTTTAAATAAACACCATCCAAAACATTTAAATTAAAATAACACTCATGGGCATACATACAGATCTGTGTGGGAGGTTACATCAGCTGTTAGAAAGGAGAGTGATCCACACTGATACATTAGACATTAGAAAGGGAGTTAAGAGGACAATGTGAACTGTACATAACCTGCACACAACAGTGAGAATGGCCTGCTCAGGCTCATTAGTGACATACAGGCTGGCTTTTTATCCCTTTTGTTTTTAACTTAGGGTGCATGGAAGGGAGAGCATTAACAGATACCTTTGAGAAAAGAAGGATGATCTGAGACAACTAAAGAAAGGCTGAGCCACCTCATCACTTGTATAATACACATAATACACAACACTTCAGGTGGTAATCCTACTGAGAGCAAGAAGAAGAAAAAAGGGTTTCCCTGCTTCCTTTCTCTGGTGGAGAGCTGGAACCTACAGGCGTGGATGTGAGAGTCCACAGGGCTTCACTAGCACTTTAGCCATTTTCAACTTGGACCACATCATCCATCATTGTTTTACTGAGGCTACTTGACCTTTATTTCCATCGAGTTCCCTTGAGAAGCATTCAAACGAGACAACTGTCACAACATACAAGCTACATGAGGGTTATACCCTCATGGAGGACATTTTCAAACCAAAGAGTGTTTTTCAGGCTACATCTTGTGTAGTGTTTATACAAATTACCTCAAAATCCAGCCTGACACAGTTGGTATTTTTGGAAAGATCTCCATTCATCTTAAATATTTTAAGATATAATTATTGATTCAGCAGGATTGCTTACCTCAGTGTGCAGCTTTGCAATGCAACTCTGATGCAAACAGACACTGGACATGTCCATGGTAACTGTGAGTGAGCACACTGCTTTTTCCGTTCATTTGCACTGGGCGTGCAGACCAGCAGCTACCAAAATCTACGGGGTAATGGGTCGTTTTCGTGGCCGTCTTTTTTGTCCCATTACAGGGATTGTGGGCTTGATTTTTCTTCCCTTTCTTTCTTTCGAAATAAAAAAACGTAGCAAAGCAAGACAAATTAAAAAAATGTTCAATAGATGCATACCATGGACCCAGTGTACCCTTGTTATTAACATGTGATCTGCATCTGGGTTATGTTATCTGGATAGGGAAACACACATCGATTGTGCACAGAAAACATGGTGATGGGAATGTTATCAGACGTGCCACACCATATTCGTGGTCTGCGGAGGTGGGACTCAAACAGTGTTGGCCCGAAGGTTGGTCCTGGCCTCCTAGATGCTCTGACTCAGTGTGCCTTTGGCTCCGGGTTGCGTCGGGTACTTTGACCCTTGTATGCATATTGAGATGCGATCAGGATGTGGGCAGAATTAAGATAACAAGGCTTATTAATAGCAGGTGTAAATGCAGATGTCATTATCCAGATAACTCATCTAGATACAGCTCACATGTTAATACCAGGCAGAAATGGGCTCATGAGGTCTGTTTGTCCAGACCCTGATGGCAAAATATGGTCTTGGTTAAAGATGACCAGAGTTCTTCTTTTTTTTAAGCATAAGGAGTCTTCTCTGCTGACACATACAGTGAAAAGACACCATGACATCTGAAATTTGACTCAGGCATGACAGGTTGGCTTCAAATCACAAAGAAGTGGTTCACAATGTGCCCTGAGAAACAGCTACGGTAAATACTACGTGTAACTATTAACCCAGCTACCCTTACAGCCCGGTGTTTATTTTACAAGTGGTCTATGTGTTTGTGTCTGTGCTTTCTTACCAGCCCCTCTGCTTAATTAACTGTAACAGAGTCCATCAGCAGTCACAAATCCACAAAGTGTAAACCCCTATGAAATATAAGTTAAAGAAAAATGCATAGGTACATACAGTATATTCATATATTAGAAAAAGAAACAAAAGGATTAGAAAATTAGAATTAATTGGAATTCGGAACAGGAATTCCGAAATCTGTGTGTGTGTGTGCCAGCCCTGTTCTGTCCTGTTCCACTGCCCTCAAAGGAAATCCCTACCCCAGTGCAGTGATGTCATCACCAAGTGCCAGTGGAAAGCAGAAGTAAAACCAGAAGCAAAACAAAAGAAGTTCTGAAAAGGAAGGCAACACCTGGCAGCAGTCGCTGATGTCGCCGGCGTCTGCTGGCGGCTTCGACGACTGCTCAGTAACAACAGTTTCAAACAAGCCCCTCCCCCTCCCTAGCAACAGTGGTCAGAGCAGCAGAGAAAAAAAGGACAGTGTGTGGATGTGAATTAGAGTAACATGTAGGAAGATGTCGGGAGGTCCACTGCAGAGTGTGAACGGGGGCAGAGAGTGGGGGTTAGAGGTAATTTACAGTGGTTTCAAGGGTCAGAGAGTGGTTGAGGCTTTGAGCCAAAGGTGGCTGTTATAAGTCACAGTGAACAAGCTCAGTAAGGCAGAGAGCAAGCGTGGGGGGGAATGGTGGTAGTGGTGGCTTTAATACACAGTCAAAGTTCAAAAGTGAGGAGCGAGTCAAAGTCAAGGAAGGAGGACTGCCTGGTCTCCTTACGGACTTGGTGATGGTGGGGGGAGTAAGGAAAAAGGCACCTTGACACCCACTTTCCATCTGCTTCCACCCATCCCTCTTCCTCCTCCTCCTCCTCCTGGTCAGTCCCCTCACTGCAGCATCAGCTGCTTGAGGTTATCGTGCAGGATGGTGTCCTTGACGTCACGGAACACCAGCCGGATGTTCTCAGTGTTGATGGCTGTGGTGAAGTGGTGGTACAGCGGCTTCTGCTGCTGCTCGCGGCGCTTTTTGCGGAAGCATTCCACCAGGAAGCGCTGGACGTCCGCCAGGCACACGGGGTCGCCCGAGAACTCGGGGAAGTAGTCTTTGATGGATACCTGCTTCACCTTCTCCTCCAGCAGGTCTGTCTTGTTCAGGAACAGGATGATGGAGACGTTGCTGAACACCCGGTTGTTGACGATGGTCTCGAAGATGTTGAGGGACTCGCTCAGCCGGTTGGTCTGCCGGTCCTCCATCAGCACCTGGAGGTGTTAGAATGTAGACATGTTTGCTGAGGTCAAAGGGGATTGTGACAGCGTGTGTCTGGTAAGAGCAGCATGTTTATTTAACTGTGCTTAGACAAGTTGCCCTTTACCACTGCAGCAACTTTTCCAGGAACATTTAGAAGAATTCAGGAGCTTTACCTGCATATCACCCAGAGGAACATGGATCCAGCTTTAGTGTCTCAAACTTAACGGCCCTTTTCCACTGCAGGAACTTAGAGAAATTAAACATAGTTCCTGGAACTAAACTTGGCCACTGCTCAGGAGGTAATACAAATAGTTCCAGGTACTTTCAGCAGTTGGCGGCAGCGTTGTCAAACGTGACAGTGACCATCGTCTTACTTTTGCATCTGCAATGACCTAGGACTACCAATACTGAAAAGAAGAACAGTGGGGAACACTCATTGGACAAAGCAACATGTCCAGGTCCTCATTAGTATTTGTGGAGAGGAGGTCATCCAGAGGGACCTGCAGTCAGTGGTTAGACACTAAAAGGTGAACCAGTGGATTTCTCTTTATCTGGCAGACATGGAGATTTAAGTCAAAGCCAAACAGTGCAGGGAAAAAAGTTAAAAAGATGAAACAAGATTATTGAAAAATGAAAGGCTCATGATGCGCACAGTGGAGCAAACCTACAATGTGGTTTGTCACATTGGTAGTTTGGTAAACAAGTTCTGGAACCTGCAGCTCCTCTCACTCCACTGCTGCCCTCTTTCCACTAAATGAGCTCCGGTTCTTGAACCGGCTCCGTTCTGGATTCTTGGAACCTTGGTGCCATCTATCGAACCAGCCCGCGTTTCCACCAGTTTTGAGCGGAACCATTGTAATCAAGGATGCATCATCAACGGAGGGTGTTACACAACAGAAGTAAACAGAAGGAGCAAAATGGCGGATCGCATTGATTACCTGCAAGCTTTTGTTCTGTTATTACAGATTACTATTACCACAGTAGACCATAGACCATTGCTGCCTTCTCCATCCTCTCTTTCCAACCTGTAGAATATGACACACCCACTGATGTCGGCATGGTTCACAGTTCAGGTCAAGGAAAACCTGCTATTTTTTGGTTCCAGCAGGGAACCAACTTTTCGGGTTCCAAACAAATCTATTTTTGGTTGAAATGCTCCGAACGGTTCAAAATTAGGTGCGAAAAGGGGTATGCGAGATATTTCATCCAAAAGACTTGAAATGATGTTGAATTTCTCTAGATCTGTGATGTTATGCCCTTGAATTTAATAATCTGATTCCTTTGAAATGTCTATGTGAGTGGAATACACCACTATCAATTGTGCGACATTCAGGAGTTCTACGCCCAGTGTTTGTGTGGCCTCCAGCTTACTCACCTGGTCGTACTCAGAGGAGGACACGAGAAAGAGGATGGAAGTGACCGAGTCAAAGCATTCGAACCAGCGCCGCCTTTCGGAGCGCTGACCACCCACGTCCACCATCTTGAAGGGCACGTTCTTAATCTCAAAGTCATATTCGTGGATGCCCTTAGTTGGCTTTCTGGCCAGGAGGATGTCCTGTTGGCTGGGGAGGTAGTCCTGCAAGCATATTATCAGATTTATTATTATTTTTGACAGGTTTTTACTGATTTTTCATCCAAGATCCCCATCAAAACTTGCATATTCAAAACCAAAGTGTTAAAGCTGCGTTGGTGCATTTTAAGGTCTTTAATTTTGACAAGTTGTGAAAAAAGCCATATTTCTCTTGGTACATATCTTCAAGAGACACCCATTGAGGATATTACTTATAAAAAAATCTCTTACCACACACACACACACAAACTATCAGTGAAAACAAGAGAGTTGGGGAAAGAAATGCAGATCTGTGTTGCTTTGGGACATCCCTTTTTAACACAAAGCATTCCTGAAATACCAGAGTGCATAAACAAATGTGAGTGAGTGTGTGTCTGTGAGGGGAGCAGGACTGAGTAGTACTCCTTGGCGATGACAAGCCTTCACCAATCAAGCCAAGGCAAATAAAACAAGTGCATCTTTAACTATTTGGGACCAAATATGATGTAACATTATTCCCAATCATGTGTGTGCGTGTCACGGTGCTCTGGCTACACCAGATCCAAATTTATAACATTCCAGATGTGAGGAGTCATCGCTGACACAGACCATGCTGGCGTGTGCGTGCCCACACACAAACACACTCACAAATAACAGATAATTTCCCAACGATCCCCCTCTTTTTCCCCAAACGCACTCCCCCAGTGCACTTGTGTGTTCATACATGGCAGGAAAAAGAAACAGTAGGAAATCCAGCACTGAGAAAGCATCCCAGTAATGTTTTCTGGGTTACTCCCCTTTGGAGGCACTTAGAACAGCGTCAAAATCATCAACAGCCTCATCTATTAAGTGAGTTTAGTTATCTGGGATGTTTGACAGTAGTCTGGGTGGAGAGGATATGGCGTTAAAGACCCCGGAGAAAGTGAACAACCGAATCAGGTTTTTGGCTAGACAAGCTCAATTAAATTGATAAAGGAAGTATAAGGCTATTGGCCAATTCCCTTGTTTTTGGGTCATTTGGACAACAAACCTGTTCATGGTTTAAAGGTCTGGGAAGGTCTGGTTTCTTTTCCCACCACAAATGAACCACACCAGACTCGGCTTGGAACTGGACTGGATCAGGCCCTCCTTTTCAAGTGGCCTTGGTCTGGTTGTTTGAAGTTTGACTGGCAGGGTTCACATCTGTACAAACCGAACCAAACGCACCAGTTTGTTTGAGCTACACCAAAGCGGTTAGGTGTGAGCAGCCCAAGACCACTTAATCTGGGTCAGGGGAACTCGTGCCCACCAGACTCCAGGTGGTGTTGCTCACTTGTGCTCACAGAGATTTAGGTTCTTTGGTGCCAGAACAGGAATAAGTTCCCTTTTCACACAAAAATCAGCAACCACGATTTCAAGAGAAGGTTCAATTATGGTCTACTGGAAACTAACTTTACACTACTACTACTACTACTACTACTACTACTACTACTACTAAGTACAAGCTCATCATTCACCTTCTATGTCATTTTTAGATTTCATTTTTTGCTGTTTTACCTGGGTAGATTTTATTGATGATAATTTAGGTATATGTTTTATTAGTTTGTTGATAGTATGATGTCACATGGACTGCATTTCTACTCTCTTTACATCAAGAACCCCAATGGAAAGTAGACTTTATTGTATCATTCTTGTGATTTAATGTCCTCCTCATAATGTCAAATAAACTTTTAGTTTTTACCAATTTTCTGGCACAGTGCACCCAAGTCATTAAAGAGGGTGTCAGAACACACTGGCCCAGACACTTCTAGCTGTGTATTCTCACACAGATGACTAGTGTAAAACAGCTTCTGTTTAGAATCATTTCCCTTGTTTCTTACAAAAGGCAGTGACTGGCCAATAGGAACCTGGGTGGGGTAGGGGGTTACAGAGCGAACAGGGGAACTTAAGCTTAGCTTAGTGCTCAGTCTACACTGGAAAAAACCAGTGTAGAGACATGAACGAGGACAGGAAGACAACGGTTTCACTTCTCTTTTCAACAAACTAGCTGAGTGCTATCACACCCATCTGCTCCATCAGCCATCCTGCCTGCTGGGGATCTGTAATTGGTGGAGTCTCTGCAGTGTGGTTGGGACTTACCGACTGTCCGAGCTTTTCCAAATTGTCCAGGAAATACTTAACTGACTCCCCCTGAGAGAAAGACAGAGAGAAAGATATTATGACTTTTTCCTATGGAGTTTAATCTCCTTTAATATCATATTTCACATGGCCCAAACTCACTTCCACATCAATATGCCAGCAGAAATGTTACTATTTGGCAAATAGTGAAAAATGCCAAGTCCAAGTTCCCAGAGCCCATGGTGACATCTGTTTTGTTCGACCAACAGTCCAAAACCCAAAGAGATTCAGTTTACTATCACTGAAGATTAAGAAAACCAGAAGCTTCAATTTCAGAAGCTGGAATCAGCTAATGTTAGCCATTTGTCATGAGAATACCGGTTTATGTTACCGTAATAAAAATGTGTCCTATCAATTTCAATTCAGTTCAGTTTTATTTATATAGCGCCAAATCATCTCAGGTCAGGTAAATGATTGATTGCATTGTGTGTTTGCTTTGCCGCAATTGACTAAGCAGCACGGTGGAACGTCAGAAAAAAATAAAAGTTAGGAAAGGGGCCCAGTAAATCACAACCAGAAACACTCCTCGCACAAGCAGAGAAGAGCAGACAGCGCTGATCACCAGCTGGTTAATCGATTCAACTGACATTCTTGACAATCAATTCATTATTCAAGTATTCATTATGCATGCAAAAATGCCTTTTTCAACATTCCTTTGTTCCAGCTTCTCAGTTGTGAGGATTTGCTGCTTTCTTTGCCTAATGGGTTGTAAACTGAATACCTTTGAGCTTTGGACAAAACAAGATATTCTGTGAGAAATTAGTATGAATATTTTTCCCTATTCTCTGACATTGTACGATCAAATGAAAAATCATAAACATGAAGATAATCAGCAGATTGATAGAAAAACTTTTAATCTGTAGCTGCAGCCCTACATGTTTTACACAATACAGTCTGCATTGAGCTGAAGTTAGTTTCAAGTTGCATACTGGCCACTTGCCCGATCATATATCTTTAACAACAGCGTAACATTAGAAAGATGAATGCTATGTATGCTAACTGCTCCAAACAGATGCTTGGTGAGCTCATTTCCCTGCAGGACAGTTCCAGATCATTTTCCTGTGAGCAAGACACTGTTGGACCACAATGTAAACTTGTGGAGAGCAGTGAGGGAGGGATGGAGGAAGGAAGGGCGTGGGGAGGCAGAGAGAGAAGCAGCCCTTCATGAGCTTGTCTGTGTCCGTCTGTGTGCGCTCGGCAGCTGCAGCTCTGCTCTGTCAACAGTGAGGAGGAGCCTTTATCTGTTACTGCCAATGCTCGTCTGTAAACTCTAAGCCCCCTCAGCCTACACACAAGTAAGCTCTGGACACCCCACACTCACATGCAAATAGGAGTAAAAGGAAGCATCAGGCAACACAGGGCAAACACTGCAAACTCTTTTTTAAAACATTTTTTAATTAATTTCGATTCCTGAATCAATATTATTATATATTAATAATATATATTAATGATCATAGGTGTGGACTCTAGTCACAAATTTGATTACTTTAGACTTATATTAGACTATATAAAGTGCAACGGCACTACTTTTTTTATGATTAAGTTCAGTTGTACTTGGTTTAACAAATAAAAAATGTAAAAAGCATTTATGGTTTGTTTGAATGTAATATGTTACTACCCTGTGGTTAAAATGACATTACATTTGGTGACTTGGGACTTGTCAGTCTTGACCATAGTCTGTATATAAAGATGGACGGCATGACAGCTCCCCAAAAGTGAAGCCAAAACATCTGGATCGCCCCCTGGTGGCTGGCTGCAGTATAGGTCATAAACCCCACCCCCTCCTCCGTGTTAGCGGATGGGACATGGGCCAAACTGAAAAGTCAAAGTACGTGTCAAATAAAATGTTCCCAAAGATGGTTTCTGTCATTTTAGGTAGTTCTTATCACGCTGATGTTTGTTCAAGTGTTCATTTTTCTGATAAGTGTGGTATGAATTAGTTATTTGATGCTATAAAAACGGGGTGTCACGTCATTACTGACTACTGTGAGTGTGCTCACGATTGGTTTGGGCGGGTGTATGGGCGGGAACTCGACGCCCCGGCTCTACCGCGGATCACTACTGCACACACTCTGGCTCCAAATGACGTCACCAGCGCAAGATGGCAGCTCCCGTATCCGGGATGTTTTTGCTTTATTTTTGTACAGTGGGAGGAAGTGGAGACTCGTCGTCCATTTTGTCAGTCTTGAACTGGGACTTGCAAAGACTTGAGACTTACTTGTGACTTGCAAAACAATGACTTAGTCCCACCTCTTATTAATATTTTATACTTTTCTATGCAGTAAAGCAATGACGCTGCTGAAATAAAAGACTGACTGACATGTGATGTGCATTGTTCTTGGAAATAAGACTCATGATATAAAGTCTCTAGAAGTGCATTCAACTTTTCCCCATGGTCTAGTTTTAAATAAGCAAACAAAAAACGTAATAAATCGTAATATCAATTAGCAATAAGGACATTGGGTCCTGAGTGATACATCAACCCAGTTGCATGCAGTGTGGACACTGGGGAACACTCTTACTCACCAGCTGGAATTCCCGGCGGCGGTCGTAGGCATTCTGAATGCCCTCGTCGGCCCACAAGGCCCGGATAGATGGCAGGTAGTGCTGGAAAACTTTGTGCTCCACCATGCCGTGACCGTGGGCCATCGCCGACCGGGTGTCAAACGCCATCACGGTGTCTCCGTGCCGCTGGTTGGACGGGTTGCCCCATGGGATGTGCAGCTTCTCTCGAGCATCCACCAACACTCGAATACCTACAGCAGGAGAGAAACACATGAAGATGATCCATTTCTTTACAGATCCCATTACAGCCTATGTTTCCTTTGACTCATATACAGTAGATATATGGTTCTTTTAGAAAAATAGAATTGCACAAAACGTTGGTTTGCACTGGATTGGCATGGGAGGAGCTCTGTCTTTACCGAGATTCTGTTGATTCAGTGCTATCCTGATGGTGGTGGGCTTACATGAGAGTAAAATGACCAACAATCTGCACAATCATAGCAAATCACTGGACAGCCACATCAACTGCAAATACAGTTACAATTTGACATCATGGATGTTGAAGCATGCACAGAGGCCAAACACCACACCTGCTTCCAAACTAACCAAAGGCAAAAGCAGCTTATTACAGGATTACGGCAGGGTTTCTCAATCTTTTCTGGCTCTTGACCCCATATTCAGGTTCCAGGAATTAGACTGCCATGTGAACAGCTCACTTGTCATGTGACAGCTCATGTCACGCGAGAGGTTTCAAAAATGGAATACATAAAAATGATAAGTTTCTTGCCAAAGGCATACATACAATAAATAAATTAAATAAATGCATATAAAAATTAGTAAAATCAACACTGACAATGTAGATCAGTCTAGTTTTGCATCTGCGACACTGAATATTGTGAACACTCATTGGAACTGGTGGGATTAGAGAAAACAATGGGCCTCATGCATGAATCGTGCGTACGCACAGATTTGATCTTAAATTGTGTGTGCAAACAATAATTTTTGTGGCATTCATCACTACTTGCGTACTTCCCGCTTGTTCTTAGGTAAGATCAAAATTTAAGAGTGCCCTAGACCCCACGTAAGCCAATACGCACAAAAGCCAACTTGCGTTTTGTGCTGTGAAATATTATTAATGGTGATGAAAAGGCAATTTGCTTTATGAAAACAGAAGAAAAATGTTCCACAATTATTTATTTAATTAATCATTTTAAATGTTTACTAAAGATGATTAGCCTCAATGACAACAAAATTAGACCAATATGCCCGCCCGCACACCAGTACATTCAGTGTCCATATACTACCGCAGCAGACCCAGATAAAAAGGGATTCTTACGCCATCGCTGGACTACCTAATACTATTGGAGCATCGACTGTACTCATATGCGCATCAAGGCACCATCTCCAAATTCTAGACACAGCACACACACCGCTGTTTTATGATCCCAAAGTTAAGGCACACACCACAGAACTGTCCACTGTCCAATAAAGGCAAAATGCCAAAAAAAGGGAAGATAACAGTTGTGTGATCGGATGTTAACGTTGAAATGAGCGTTCACGGAGAGGGTTAGAGGTGAGTTGGCTTCCCAACTATTCCAAAACCTCCGCTGGTGTTTTCAGATTGTATTCATTTAATGTGGACAGTCTCAGGCTGCTCTACAGCACACACTGGCTCTCAGCTCAGGGTCCTTAAGTTGGTCCCTGAGGCCATTAAGGGCCTACTTCATGACACACAGGGCTCCGTCTGTCTGTCTGTTATTGCTGTCTACATCGTCTGTAAGAAACAAAAACCAACAACATAAGGCAGTCAATACCAGTGAGACTGCAGGTCAACAACTAAATGGTATGATGCTGCTCTGAGTCCTGAGTGATGAGGAAAGGGCCTACCATCCTTAGTGACATCCTCCTTTTCCTGAGGAAGACTTGTATCACCATCAGGCTGCATGTACAGCTTACTGTCTTTAACTGTTCTAGCTGTATTCTAGATTTGTCACAACCACAGCATAGAAATACCCACTAAACAGCTGGATCCTACACCTCCTACAGCCTCCCTGTCTGTTAAATGTCCATGTCTTTCAAACTCCACACCCCCAGTTTGTAACGCAGGCTCTCTGTTCTAAACATGAAGTCTTCCAGAACTCACGGTAACCCTGACAACATGGAGAACTCAGAAGACATTATACAAACTGTTTTTACAGGCTGAGTTGTGCTCCTCATGATGAGTAAACTGAACTTTATGTATATAATCAGTGGAATGCCCCTTTAATATACTGTTTGCCAAACATGCACATTGACAGAGGTATCCATTTTACACACACACATCTAATTCGATACCAATATTCTTTTATATTATTGGCCAGTGGATCCGTTCCTTCAAAAACAGATTTAGTTAATTTGATACTACAGGGTTTGCCAC
Source organism: Maccullochella peelii (assembly GCA_002120245.1). Classification (NCBI taxonomy): domain Eukaryota; kingdom Metazoa; phylum Chordata; class Actinopteri; order Centrarchiformes; family Percichthyidae; genus Maccullochella; species Maccullochella peelii. Next base: position 35,091 of record LKNJ01004386.1, read on the forward strand.
AGCGTTTCACAAAGGAGTTTTATAATATTAAAGAGTTTCCTACATTAGAATAAATTCAAAATACAATATTAGGCTTATCAAGCTTCAGGGAAAACAAGTGGTGATGCTACATCAAACAGCAAAGGCCATGCATTTAATGAGCGACGGTGATTGTTGAAACCATTGAAACAAAATAATGTGATTGGCCACACACTACATTCCTCAATCCATAAGCACCATAGACTTTATAAAAAGATGGCCAACGCATCTCTGCTTCCTCCCACTGTACAAAAATGAAGCCAANATATCCCGGATACAGGCGCTGCCATCTTGTGCTGGTGACGTCATTTGGAGCCAGAGTCTGCACAGTAGTGATCGAGGTCCCGCCAATACACCCACCCGAACCAATCGCAAGCACACTCACAGTTGTCAGTTATGAAGTGACACCCCGTTTTTATAGCATCAAATAACTAATTCATACCACACTTATCAGAAAAATGAACACTTGAACAAACAGCGTGATAAGAACTACCTAAAATGACAGAAACCATCTTTGGGAACATTTTATTTGACGCGTTCTTTTCAGTTTGGCCCATGTCCCATCCACTAACACGGAGGGGGCGGGATTTATGACCTATACTGCAGCCAGCCACCAGGGGGCGATCCAGATGTTTTGGCTTCACTTTTGGGGAGCTGTCATGTCGTCCATCTTTATATACAGTCTATGGGTCCAACACAAGCCCCTAGGAAGTGCGCTGGGCTTTGAAGTCAATTTGACATAGTGGCCAAACCGTGTAATTACAACTTTTTTTTCCTTTTTTTTAAGTACATCAGCTAGCCAGTATGAGCACTAAAATAGCCCTTTTTGAAGTCATTATGTCCTAAAAGTTGTAAAATTCACTAATAGCTGAATCCAGAGTTATAGAGTCACTGTTGTTCATGTGAGTGGGCCCAAGGCCGAGCGGTTGGGGGGAAATGCTAGTGCGCCTACTCTATGGGCCGTACGATGCGGAAGCTACGCTGAAGATCCAGGAAGTCGAACTTTTTTTGCTTCATTTGGCCATGCAACTTTCATAGGAATGAATGGGCCCCCCCCTCCGATGTTGTATTCAGTTCTCTTTATACATCCATGGTCTATGGTCACAATCAGGTGCTGATACACATAAGGAGTCGGTCTAGACCTGCTCTTTATGACAAAGTGCCCTGAGATAACGTTGTTATGATATGGCGCTATATAAATAAAACTGAATTGAATTGAATTGAATTGATGTGTGAGAAAGAAAAAAACTAAACAAAACATAACTCCTCCACTGCAGGTCACAGGACCGCAGGCTGGAGTTAGTTTGATTATCAATAGACACACAGGTGTTAGCCAACAGAGTCTACATCAAGTTGGGAGCACTTTCACCTCCACTAACCAATTCCCTGGGGGAAACCCTGAATATGGTATTATAGTATATGACACTTGTGTTGTAAACTTTATTCAGTCCTGACAGGAGTGCTGAAGGAACTCTGAAGACAAAGCCGTTGCATATCAACATATCACTGCAGTCACACATTATATCCAGTGAACTACTGACAAACGGCAACAAAAAGCTCCTTTTGGATGAGCACAGGTTAGTGAGCAGACATGAGCAGTGTGCCAAGGCGGTGAGTTTACATTACTGCTCTGTGAACTCCACTTCACCCCTTCAAACAAGCCTGCCCTGACAATGTGCTACGTTCCTTAGCTGTCCCAAACACACTGGTTAATCCAGCTGTCTGCAGCGTGTGTGTGTGTGTGAGCTGGCAGCTCAAGGATGAGTGTGTTGAGTCTGTCTACATCTCTTCAGTTCCTGTGCTGAAAGATGCAGCTTTGGTCCACTTTCTTGTCTTTGCTTTGGACTGGAAACGACAACACAGTGCAGTCCAGCTCTTGTGTCTCTCACATATGGGGACATACCACATGATGCCAGACCTAACCAATACTGTACACTATATACACTCACAAGAGTAGCAGCTTAGGCACTAGATTTCTAGGCTGTAAAAGTGGATCGTAAAAAATTCTACTTCGTGTTGACATTAAACCTGCAATAACGGATTTTCTGGCCACTTGGGGGCAGCGGAAACATTGTTAGCAAACAGTTGCTTATTTCCACATCCAGCAGTTACGGAGAAACATGATCATTCATGTGGAGTCGTGTTTCTGGACACCTGGTGAATGTAAGTACAATATTCTGTCAGCTCTGTTTTTGGTCTCCACCAACTCCTGAGGGAAATATCTGGCTCTTTAGCTACTAAATGCTCCACTATGTTCACCAGCTAGTCTCTGTGTCTATCTGCTGCTGAGCAGGTAGTGGACAGTGGCTTTTTACAACTTTTCCTCCGAAAATGGCGTTATGAGAGTGCTGAGAGTGAACCAGAACAGTAAAGTTGTGGTTCGGACAGCTAAACAATGAACGAACAATGATTTCACAGTAAAACGCAGAGCAGCTGTGCTGATACATGGAGTAAACATCAACATATTAAGTCCAAGTCAGCATGCAATAACAACTGCCTTATCTAGCCTCATGGCAAATGGTGCTGAAACAAATAGGCAATTAACAATTTAGTCAATCAAGTAATTTATCAAGCAAAAATGCCAAACATGCTCTGCTCCCAGCTTCTCAAAGTGAGTTCTATTTTTCTAAATTAAATATCTTGGTTTTTGTTTTGTTGGTCAGACCAAACAAACCAGTTAAAGACATCACCTACGGGCTTGTGGGAACGTTTTTTTTTTTGTTTTTTTTTTACTGTTTCTGGACATTTTACAAACAACAAAAAGACATTTCCCTTACTGTCTTGTTACCTTTGTTGCATCTGTTTGGGCGGGACTACTTACACACAAGTTGTCTAGTGACCTCACACAATTCCCAGCACAACTTCAACCAACTTCAACCTGAGCAGAGGTCTAATTAGCAACTAAGGCTGTACCTGTCAGTCTAACCGGATTTGGCTGTTCAATACGAATATTCCACTATTCTGTCCTTTTTTTCCCATATAGACTATCAAGCAACGCTTTATTGAACTGACAGACTTTTGAAAGGGGTTCATGTAATATAGTAAACAAGCCAAGTAAGCCCTCCAAGCTAATGCGTGCTAACTGCACTAACGACACTAGATATCAAACAAAATCCAGAGACTATATGGTTGAAGTTTATGAAGTTGCTGTGAGCTGAAAACTCCCCACCTCTAAGCAGAAGGAAGAAGATAACATTATCTCAGAGCCTGACCAGGCAAGGCCTCTCCGAAATGCCCCCAGAAGTAGCTGCACACTGACTGCCATCCTGTTGTCACAATGAATTTAGTCAACTTCGTGTAGATGGGACTGATTGCCCAACTTTTTAGAGCTCATCTTTTGCCCAAATATTGGTGGAGTTACAATTTTTTACCCAGCAATGTTTCCTACACATTATTTAGCCATTTTATTGTTCCTCGTTTTTATATTTTGAATAGGGAATGTGCGAGGGACTGCGCAATGTGAAATTAGGTAAACCCACAGAAACTGGACTGTTTGCAGGTTAGCTAACTAACTAGCTCCTCCATGCCATCACATCCAAACAGACATCCCCTGGTGGTCACCAGTGGACAAAACTTGCGAACGCGATTATCAAAAACCTAAAAGACTAACAGGATAACAGAGGCATTCAAATTCAACTCTTGTTGATTTCAAAGATTAAATGTACAGGTATTTTGTAGTGAATTTTAGACCATAGTTTCTGCATTCAATAAATAAATATTTAAGACTTTCACAAACAGAATTTAAGACTTTTTAAGACTTCACCATGTTCTCAGTCCCCTTCTCAAAACATGACTTCACAGCAGAGTGCCAGCTGGGTCTCGCACACGCGTCAGTACCAACGTACAGGGGCTGGATGGAGCACAAATGAGACTACATGATATTACATTATAGTTCTGAATGGGAAACACAGACATTTGTGATTGTCTCTTCGATCAATATTGTCAATCAGTACAAATTTACAAAACTACATAACTACTGATTTGACCTTTTGCAGACAGTTTGCAGAGTTTTGAATTTACCTGCATCAGTTTTACTTTGTGTTTACCGGCTTACATGTGGAACAGACAGTTGTGAAAGTGGCATCAAAGACATGCTTTTTTTACCCTCTTATCATGATGGATGGTCTCACCACAGCATAACAAATGACAGCATGTAGCTTTTTTTTTTACCCCTCGCCTACCCCACAAAATAACATAGGTAACCAGTATGTCAATAGTGCGTCAAAGAAAGACGTATTTCCCCTGCAACAACCCAGACTGATTTGACTTTTATACTGAAATGACATGTTTCCTTTTCAGTTTAACCACGTCAGGCGTCAGTCACTTCCCCCTGAGTGAAGCTGAGCAAGCCTTTCCAGCCTCACACATCACACTTCCCTGTTTGCCCCCCCACAGCCCCTCAGAGCATGTTTTAATGAAGGACCTGTTACCTGCATTAAACAATGCAAGGGTACTTGCATGTATTTGCCTTGCCAACACAATGTGTTGTTGGATGACGTTGCAATGCACTGTCACTTGAGCCAAGTTCAACTTTTTTTGCCATATGATCCTGCATTGTTTTGCCAGAGCCTCTGCATCGGCACCCCCACTGCGCCAAGCCAGTGGCCTCATTCAGTAAGTTTATATGAACATAAGAAAGTAGGTTAGTCAAAGTTCTGCAGGAAATCCAACAACATGTTTACATGCACTGTAGTAAAGCCACATATACACACACAGCAGGTCAGTAATCACATCTACTCACTTACATTACTTATATCTCTGTTTTTTATATTACTTTTGGGCATATATATTTCCATTTTATTCTTGTATTATTGTAATTGTGTGATTTTATTTCATCAGTCCTAATGTTTTTGTTCCTGGTTCAACCATGTAAAGCACACTGTAACTTTGTCTTGAAAAGTGCTGTATAAATAAAATTTATTATATTATTAATTTATGACTTCCTTATATAAACTGTAGTACTGTGCTGTTACTACAGGTTTTGGTAAGAGAGAGATAGAAAGTGGTCAAATGTCTGGCGGCATAAATAGTAAGGTTTGCTGTTTGGGTGGCACAGTGTGTGCTCTATAAACCAAGATGGAGATGATCATGTGACTGATGACACAGTTTCCACAGGAATCAAACACTCCATGATGATTCAGTGTGTTACCACCAACAGACATCTCTAGAAATAAATCAGAATGCTAAATATGACTGTGCCGTGCAAATGTAGATATTCATCTATTAGCATCACCAGGATGAGCAACCAGGTTTCATTGACCAAGCTGATGTATGGCTGACAACTTTGATACTAATGCGTAGTAGCAACTGTCTTCACACATACATAGCCAAAGCTGAACACACAGCTTTCAGTGTGTTGCTTCTGCCACTGGGCCGAACATACCTAAAGCAGTTAGGTTCACTTTGGACCAGGTTACACTACTGAAGCTCAGTTAAACAGCAACATTTCAAGTTACAGCAACCAAAATCAGTTTCATTACAAACATGAGGTCAAGCAGGGTCCTGCTTTAAAGAGACACACTTTACACACAGGGCTGTACACATAATCACAAAGATTCTTGTTGGCACATGCTTTTTCCAACAATAGACATACTGTAAAAACCTCCTCAAAATGAGCTTTTATTCGTCTACTTGGATTTGAAAGTTCTCGTGCCCCTCCCTAAGCGTGACATAATAGACAAGCCTCAGAGGTCTATTTTGCACGTTGACCCACTTTAAATGCAATGTGTCTGCCCAGGCATATCTATACGAATCATGAGCAAGTCATGTTTTATTCAAAACGGTGAATTTGGCTGAAAAGCAATGAGTTTACAGCCTTAATTTTCATAATAATCCTGTGGATTAATCCTAATGTGGACCTGGCATAAGTCAGCAGCTGTAGTATGTTGGACTAAGACTGGAAACTACTGATGTAGAATAATGTATTATAGATTATTTATGTATGTATTATAGATGTCGTAAAATGTGGAGTAATTTAACTCAAGCATCATGAGCAAAAAAATAAACGAGAGAGCATAGGAGCAATGTTAACTTTAATGCAAACTCAACACTTCCTGTAGCTGATTTTCACAGTGAAAAGCTTCCCTGCAAAGAAAACTGTTTATGTCTTTTAGTGCCAAGCAGCCACAGGAAGCTGTGGGTAAGTCTACATTCTAGACATATTTTACCACTGATATCAGTTTTACACCGTGATGTGGATAGGTGAACAGCAGCAGGAACACGCACATAAAAAAAAGGTATGCAATGCAGTTTGCTGTGCTGCTGGTATTACAACAGGAGGATGGGTCAGTGTTGTCATACAAGCAGTGGGAGACCGTGACAGACAAGGTAACAGACAACCGCTCACATTCTCAAAGTCAACCTCTAACGGAAAAAATGACACAACAGCTGAACATACATTAATGAACACTCATTTCTGTGATACAGCTCAATATTGGGAAGAACTAATGAGCCAAAACAATGTTGAACAGGCTGCACAATCAGATTCAAAATCACCAGTAGGTTTACTTGGATATTCTTTGGCTCAAGTGTTCATATGTGGTTTCCCACCCCAATGACCCAGGTTAATACCAAATGTCAACTGTCCCATAATGCAACATGTGTGTCGGTACATCTCATCTCAAAGCAATGCCTAACTTCATTGGCTCATTAATTAAACCTGTTAGCAGATAACACAGCAGAATGCTAAATGTTGATGAAGACTGGAAAGTTGTAGCAAGGCTACAAGTTTAGTGAAGTGATTCTGTCACTTTTAGATGAAACAGCTAAAACTACTGACCAACCTGTCCATCTGTACTGCAACATAACAGTCACCCAATTTTCATAAACTCAGCCCAGATAGGTGGATTCAAACAGTTTGGAGAAGCCAACCTTCATTTAACAATATATATTTCAGCACTGTACTGCTAACAACCTTCTTCCTGTAAATTTCGTACCACACTGATTGAGGGTGCTGTTTAATTTGTCAACTTTCACAAAAGCTCCACAGTGTTCAGTCGCGTTGTAGTTCAGTTAGAGAGGACATCTTATTTGATGACGGGCAAGTTTACACTAAACAAGGACATTTTTCAAAGGATTGTCGTGTCATGTTCTCTCCATGAGGAAAACACTAGTACAATGTCAAACCATTTTGTACGTTATGTGTGAATTGAAATTAAGAAAGGACAAAATTAAATAATATCTGGGAAGCTCTGAATAAACACAAACAATGACCCCCAGTGCATGCGACCCCGTCCCCGTTGGTCCCACAGTGCAGACAAACAAAAATAACATGGGCGTTTCTTGGTCGCCTTACCAGCTAACCACACTAGCTTTGTCGAACACAGAAAAGTGCCCATCCAGTCCGTTCAGCTGCAGTTAGCATGGCTACCAACTTCCCACTCAATTCTCTCTTCACCTTAAAGTAGGTGACCAATACAGAGGTCAAAACAAACCAGCTTTAACGTTTGAAATACAATGGGTGCTCAGCCTTAGCCTTACCTTTTATAACATTACTAAAAATCGTGGCTTTGAATTCTTCTTTGGCCTTCTGATCGAAGTCCTGTCCATGGATAATGCGCATCTGCTTGAGGAAAGTGGACTTGCCGCTCTCGCCTGCTCCAAGTAATAAGATCTTTACTAGCCTTTTTACATAAGTCTTATCGCGATTAATACACTTATCTATCTCTTTGGATTTCCGCAACTGTTCTACCTCGCCGCTTGTGAGGAGACAGTTAGGGAAACATACAGATAAGAAGGAGCGGGACGGCAGGAAGTCCGCCATCTTTGAAACAACTTCATCGATACAGACAGCGCGGAGGGCTGAGCTCACCCCAGTCCGCTGTTGCATTCACGTGTCGTAGGAATCCACTCAATGTAACTTCCACCTCAACTTTCACGAGCGTGGTTTAACCATCGAAATCAAGTCCGTAAATACTGAACTGAAGCTAAACCTTCAGATTCTAAAGTTTGGCAGAAATACTGTCTCGGGATTCCACTGGCAAACGCTGCGTTAAATTAGTTTCTAAACACAAGGCATTGGTTTCTTCAATAAATTGAATTCTGCCAACGCTCATACATAAATAACGTGAAATAGCAAAGTGTCTTCACTCCACATATAACCAAATGATTTAACAATATTCAGGTCTACCCCTTCGTGGAATTTTGATGTATGGTTTATTTATAAAAAACATTTTATAACATCATGTGGGTTTAGCATATAAAAACTATACAGAAAGCTTTAGTTGAATGGGTTTCATATGAGCCTCTAACTGTCTGTCACATGCATTGTTACAAGGCAAGCTTATGTTTTCCAAAATAAAATGACAGTTTTTCCAATATACATGAACTCAGCACAAGGATGAGGTACAGCGGCGGACGAAGCGCGCTCACGATAAACAACGTGAGCGCGCCCACGCTTCAATGTTTGGGCGGGTCGCACAGATTCCTGTAGTAACATCTCTCTCAGCATATTTCTAACTCAGTTGGACATATTTTTCAAAACACCTTGTGGTATCTCAGAATCATGATTTAGAAAGCCATAATTAACCTATTATGGCTTACTATGTCATAATTGTTGAGTTAGAAAGACAGAAGTATGACTTGCAGTTATAACTGTTATTTATAAACCAGACTGTGCCACATAGCATTTTACAACTAGTTTAGTAATACAGAATTATAACTTCTAATCTCTTAAATTTGGCAAATGTATACATACATACATATTGTTCATCATTTAAAGACATAAGGAAATTACTAAAGGACTAATTCAACATTTTCCCCCTGTTTGCAACCTCTACGCTAAGCTATGCTAACCAGCTGCTGCCAGTATCACTATATTTAATGTATTGCTCTATACACTATATACTATAAGGGCTATAAATGTGAACATCTAGCTCTCAGCAAAAAAGAGAATAAGCATATTTCACAAAATGTTGAAATATTATTTTAAATGGCACAATTTATAATCATTTTTACTTTTCTTTATTTTACTTTTTTACCCAATTGTCTTTTTACGTCGCATCCTTTAAATGCAAATTAATTAATTAATTGTATTTTATTATATCAATTAATCAAATCACCCCTAAATTCTTTGGTGATTGTGATGCATTCCAGCCTCCATACACAGCCACCTAAACTAAACAATCCAGCTCTGACACTGGATCTGTTATGACTATCTCTTCCCTGATTTCTAATTTAAGAACATCCCAGACAGGCTTTTCTCTGTAACTCCTGGAGGATGAGAGCAGAGGCTCCCTACAGCTGATTGGTGGATAAATCCATCCTTCCCATCCTGTTTTATAATCCCCACACAGGAGGAGTGTGTTCAAGACCACTGCATGCAGCCACTTCTCTGTCAGGAACTATAGATATTATAACTGGAATATTTCACACCAGGATTTGTGTTTTTTTACATCTAATTTGGTCTTCATCTGTCTGCAAATATGACAATTAGAATAGCCCGTCCAGACCGGGTACAACATTTCCGGCCCCGTGTACACTGCATCAAAAAGGTGGGTGGATATCATCATCATTATTATTGATTTTATTTAGTGCTTCAACTCTGTGTAAACTGCTGGTATTTTATGAGTTTTAAAGTTTATAGAGATTCTAAAGTTAAGTTAGACTTAACATTTCTGGATTACAATGAGATTTGCTTTTGTTGCATTCAAAAAACATGAAGCACAGACACTGTGGAAAAGACAAACCAACAATAATTACAAAAACATTTACAGTTTTTTTAGCAGTAAATTTTCCCCTACTCAGTATTTTCAGAAATAGATTTGTTTTTTCCTTTTTCCAGTTACATGAGCAATCTCATTAAGTATTGTACGAGATTTACACATGATTTGTTTGCCACTAGAAGACTAATTCCACCTTAAAGCCAATTAGCTTTGCTGCTCTTCTGCCAGGCCTCACTGTCAAAGACACCTGAACATGTGGACAGGAAGCAATGGGAATCAAACCACCAACCTTGCAGTAATGGATAACCTGCTCTACCACCCTAGCTACAGCTGCATCACCTCAAGTGTATTGCACAGATTCCAAAATTAAAAGACAGAAGGTCTTTAATGTAATCTAAGCAGTATGGCGCCACCCTGTGTGAGAAGCTTTACCCTGTGAGGAAACATTTCTAGCATGTATGGCGTTTGGGAAAGTGATAGTGAGCTCATCACATGTCACCGATGACAAGGCTGCACACCTACCTAACTGGCTACCTAGCTTGGCAGGGTTGTGAGCTTGGTTAATTACTGCATCAAAGTAAAGAGACAGTGTTAACGGCAGCAGCTAGCTAGTTAATTCAGAGTTAGCTGGGCAGTGTTTTGATTCTAAAGATGTTCCTCAGAGAAAGACACACAACTAGTGAACAATGCTAACACGGAGTCTTCACTTTGATGCTGAGTAATAAGCTAACAAGTATAAAATAAAATGTGTCATTATAAAAAGTGGCATATCGGGAAAAATGCCATAATAGACTTTTGAAAGAGAGCATTTGGACATAAAATGTCTATAATGAAATAAAAATGATATCCAATAAAATTTAATTATCACAATAATAAGGTGAGTTTTAATAATTTATTCAATTATTTCACAAATTGTTGGTTCATTTATATATTTTACACAATTTATTCATATGATTATTTGTTTCATAATGTCTTTTTTATTTATTTAATATTGAACATTTTGGGGTTCCATACACAACAGATGCATAACTTGATGGCCACTCATACATGCAAAGTGAATAGACTTTGGATTTCTAATGAAAACAGAATGGCATTTACATTGAAAGGTATTAGGTAATTCCAAATGGCCTTGGTACGAGAAAAAATGAAAACTGAGATATTGTCTATTTTTAAGATTCACTCTCTGATTTCAGTCCCCAAGTTTCCTCCCTGTTGGTGTTGTCAAACTCAGCTGCGCAACAATTTATTTGTTCACCAAAGAAGCTGATAGAAAATAGTGTGCATCTAGTGACTGATGCCTCTCTTTTCCTGAATGGTACATGGAAATCTGATGTGACTGTGTTTATTACAGTGTGTCTGAATGTCCTCAGTATTCTTTGGCTCACATAAATGAATCCCAGTTCCTGTTCTTCTGCTTTCAGCTGGAGGCCATTGTGGTGGAGATGCAGGACCCAAAAAGTGGGATCAAGGGCTCGGAGCAGAAACTCAACGTCACTACCATCCCACATGTCCTCGCTGGTGAGACTGAGACACAAACACACACACATTCACAAAGCCTACGTTCCTAAGACTAAAAGTATAGAATTGTTTAAATGTATATATTATATATTTAGTTTGAGGGTTATACCAATCTGCTATCAGCTTTATAGGGTGCTATAACAAAATCAAGATTTGTATCTTAAAAGCTGCACTTATAAATAATTCTATATTAACAATGTATCAAATGGCTATGTATTGATGAACACACAGATAGTTACCAACTCTGCAGCTTTCCCAGAATGTACAGATCTTTTAAGCCTCTTGTATTTCCAGCTCGTATACTCAAACAGCAGACAGGCAAAGTCTAGCTAGTCTGGTGAACATAATGGAGCATTTAGCAGCTAAAGAACAAAAGAAAGAAAGAAAGAAAGAAACAGGCTTAAAGTTTGGAAGGTTATGCGCAAAAGAGTTAATTCCTTTGTTATTTTTTATCACGATATCTAAAATAATGTTCTTTTTTAAAATAATATTCTTTTTTTCCCTTTTAATGACAGCACACTTTTATTTCCACACATATAAGTTACGGTCATTCATTCATCAAGCTTTATTTGCTGCAAAACGTGCTTGTGACTCCAGCTGATTCAAAATGCTGCATGAATGAAATCGAACAATGCAATAATAAACAGAAAAAGGTAAATAAATCTCCCAATTTTGTGTCCTTGCGCTGGTCCCATTGGACTGTATTGATTACTTATAAAGTCTTGAATTGTTTAGAGCCCATTATTTATGAACTTGAACATCCCTGTTTACTGACAACACTGTCATTGCATTATTTAAAGCACAGACTGCACTAGGCATGACAGGCTGCTTTGCTGTCTAAGCTGCTAACGCAGGCTAAATAAGGAAGCCCACAATTGGATGAGATCTGGACAGTGCTTTAGGAGCCAGAGTGGCTTTTTAATCCGGTTTAAGGTCTAAGAGCAGCGAGGGAAAGGTCAGCATGGATACACTGGCCAAACCCCCCATGTGAACTGAGGTGGTCTGAGTACTGTATAAGCACCTCCGAGTAACAGTGATTATCATCATGTAGAATATTCGTTACCTGTAATTATTCGTTTGTGTTGTCATGTCTCCTGGCTGATGCCGCCTGTTATTTTGTCCCTCCATCATCCCTACAATTACCTGGGGATGTGATGTCATAATGGTCACTTTGCTTTTAAATGAAAGCTGCTAGAAACACACTATTGAACTTAACTCTGAGAGTCTTAGGATGTTGGTGGCCCATAACTTATGGAAAATTGAAGAATGCAAATGAAAATAATATTGTTGGTAAAGTTTTCAGAACATACTATTAATAATAATAAACTCCCAAAACATATTTTTACCATTTCTTTTTTTCCGTTCCATCATATGCCAAAAATTATATATTTTCAAACTCGATGTCTTTCAAGATTGCCAAACACAAATTACTCAGCACAGCAATCACCATCTTGTAGTTAATGCGACATGGCTGTGTGTACTGTGTGCAGCAGTCCACTCTTTTGAGGTCAAGCTCATGTCCTCTGACTTAGCATTGTCATTGTCATGCTCAAATTATGCTTAATAATAATAACTTGGCACAAAATTATAATACTCATTTTAAGTTACTTCAAGCACGCCTTCATTGTCAGAGTTACTGTCTTTAGAAGAACCCTCCAATATCAAATAAAATGACTTCTAGGGTGGCACACAGCTCACACAATTTTAGCCACGCGATGTCACAGTGCCCAGACAATGAATCTAACAGCTTTGGTGATCCTCTGACTTTTCATGGCATAGCGCCATCCGCAGGTCAACATTTTCATTTGTCCAATATTTTGATTCAAAAAATGAATGACATTCCCATCAGCCTCGGCTGTAGATTAAGGCTAATTAACAAATGTTAGAATGCTAACATGCTGAACTAAGATGCTGAACATGATAAACATTATACCTGCTAAACATCAGCATGTTAGCATTGTCATTGTGAGCATGTTAGCATTTTGCTCAAAGCACAGCTGTGCCGAAGTACGCCTTTAAATTATAGTGATAAAGAAACGGAAACTGTAAATATCAAAGTAAGAAAATAATATATTGTGAGGTGGAATATAATATGCAGGCACATTAGTGAATGAAATAACCAAAACTCATATTGCTGTTCAATGTCATCATTTAAAGACACATGAAGGAAACAGTGTTTAATTGATACATTTATTATATTTATTTATCTTTTTTATGATCTATGTTTAACTTTGAGTTTTGTAATGCAATGTTTGTTTATATGTGCATTTATTAATCAATAAATCTATTAATTGATTATAATAATTATATAATTATTCTTGTGGCACACTCCAGACTCCACACATACTGCTGCTATGAACTTTTTATAGAAAAACATGAGAATAACAATGATTTTCAACTATTTTGAAGATGCCAGAAATGTGTAAAATACAAGTAGTGCGTGAATAGCAGGAAGTTGAGGGCTTAGTTGAGTAAAATGAAGGATTTAGACAGGGTGCAATATGGTCTTTAGTCTCTCGAGACCTGAAGTATGCTCTGAAGGTTCAATTGACTTTTACTGGTAGAAAACTGATCCACAAGCATCCAGAGACTGGAGTCTGTGTGTGCAGTCTGTGCCGTGTTTCAGCTCGTATCCGTGTTTCCACACAGGAAAGGACGTCATTGCATGGATTGCCAACAAGATGAAGACCACTCCAGAAGGTACAATACCATAAAAAAACAACATCTCTACACATGTCAGCTATTTTAAACAGAAGACATATCCACATGTTGTTTACTGCCTCATCCGTTCATCTCGTCTTCCTGTCTGTGTTCCAGAGGCTCAGGTCTTTGGCACCATGTTAGTGGCCTACGGCTACATCTACCCCCTGCAGAACCACAAGAAGCTGGTCATGTGTAACGACACCAGCCTCTACCGCTTCCAGGTAAAACTAAATCCCTGCTTCTTCTTTGCTGCCTACAGTTGGAATCAACGTTGCACTTGAACATCACGGGGAAAGAGCAACAGCAGCTCCTGTACAGCTCGCTGCTGATGTTTTGATGTCATCGTACTGAGCTGTGAAGAAGACAGTAAACTAGGAGATTTTGGAGCATTGTGGCATTCTATAATAACATCAGGGAGTGTGTGATGTATTTCCTGTTGAGATAGGACATAATGTTGTTTAAACCGATATCAGTTCACTAACAAAGACCACGCCAATAAAGATATAGATTTAGAATGGTTTATTGCATATTTTGGATGGAGGAGAGCAAAAATGATGTAGGAGGGATGGACTAAGGGTCCGGAGGGAGGGATGGAGGGATGGGGGTAGAGTGATGGAGGAAAGAAAAGAAGGAGGGTGAGCGATGAGGGGAGGAATCAGGGTCGTGGACGGATGGATGATGAAATGATTATCAGACATTTCATGGCCATTGTTTGTAACTTTAAATGTGCTAAGAGCAAAACTTTTCAAAACAAATTAATGTTTCTACATTTTAAAATTGTCACTGATGACAACACTTTTGGTGTTTTTGGGGTCAAACGTACTGCCAAGAGCAGATGATGACTATGAAGTTCAATTCACGTTTCTGGACATGTTGTGTCAGACAGCGTGGAGGGGACCCAGGAGCAGACAGCGAGGAAGTTTAATACAAGGATTTTTTAATAGCAAAAGTAACAAACACAAAAGTCTGGGCAAAACACAGAAGTAGGGGCAGACCGAGGTCAAAAGTCCAAAAGGTCAGGCAGCATGGCAGTACAGGCAGAAGCCAGGTCATCTATGAAAACATGGCAAGGTCACAATCTGATCCCAAAACAGGGCTTGAGTAAAGGCTTGAACGCTTGGATGAGAACACAAGACAATCTGGCACTGCGCAAAGGAAGGAGACTGGTTTAAGTAGAGAAGTGGCTGATGAGGGAATCAGGGGCAGGTGCGTAACGGAGAACAGGAACTGAACTGACACGACAGGAAGTGGTTACAAAATAAAATACACACAAGGACTAATGGGAGATGACATGTTGAAGATCCTGCTGGCACTTTGTTTTCCGTGCGTAATACTGCGTGATTTTATTTGTCATCACAACGATGCATACAGTAACCATCTGCACCACTGTGCCACCAATAAAATTAAGGTAGAATTAAAAATACAGTCTAGTTTTTTCATGTTGTATTTTTTTATTTCTGAAATGATTTTAAAGTTCAGTTCTGCTAGATTTGATTTGACATTCAGTATTTTACATGTAAAAATGATTGCTGTCTGGGAAAGAAACAGTTCCCATTGCAACATAAACATGATCCACAAATACATTTGGAGTTTTAAAACAATACTCTTTTGTTTCTGGGAACACCGCTATGAAATGCAACCTGAACAATCTCTATCACATCATGTTGCTCCTCACAGCCACACCTCTACCTGTATGGAACTACTGCGTATGGACATTAGCTTTGCTTCCTCATTGTTTGGAGCCCCACAGACCTCGTGGCTGTAAAAATAATAATTTTTACAAAATCAACCACATTTTTAACAGCATATAACAGAGTTATTTGGGAAATGTAGTGCTTCTAGCAGATTTTTAAAACCTTTTCTTCAGTTCAAAATCATGTTTATAAGCAGTTCTCATAAAATCATGAAAGTTCATCAAGTATAAAGTTAATAAAACAATGTTAAGTATGTTTTTTTCAGTTGTTAAAGAGGACCCGGGGTCTCCAGGACCTCTAACAGATTAGGAAAGTAACAAAACCTGGACCTGACCCGAGCCTGAAGTTTATAGCCAAAACCTGATGCTATGTTCAGGTCAGGTGGCAAAGCTTTAGTGAAAATGCAGTGTATGTGGAACATTTTATCAGATGTTAGTGTGATACTGTCTGCCACTATTATTCACAGACACTCAGTGACCCAGTGATACTCAACTTAGGGCCCACGGGCCAAATCTGGTCCGTGATAGGGTGCTGGGTGGCCCGCCGACCATTTTCTAATTCACAATGAAAATAAATTGATTCAGAATGGGATTTTTTTTATACCAATTATTTGTTCAGTAATGTCCATTGGCTGTTAAAGTTGCATATTAGTCTATCAGTGATCTATGCAGTGCAAGTGGTGACACCTGACCTGCGCGGGGCACGTGGGAGAAGTTTGCCTTCAGGGCTGTCTGCCTGGCAGAAATTCCTGAGGGCAAACGTCTCCCATGGTCCTGTGACTGGCTGCAAACGTTGAAGGGTTGACAATGAAAAACGACCTTTATTTTGCCGCCTCATACCAAACCTCTGTGTTTAATTTGCAGATTGACAACTGCTGTATGCAAGCCTGCTAATATCAGGCACCATCACGAGTCAAAACATGCTAGCTACAGTGCAGCGTTCCTGTCTGGTAGCACCGCAAGATATCTGTTAACATTTGGTTATTCACTGGCCCTTGGCCCCCTGCCATTTTGCAAAAGTGGCCCCTGGGCAAATCAAGTTGAGTATCCCTGCTCTACACACTGATTCACTAATACTGTCTTTCCACTCTAAACCTTTTCAGACCCCATACTTCTGGCCTACACAGAAGTGGGTTGCAGAGGACTCTGACTATGGTGGGTACAGTGTGTCATATGGGGCGGGGGGGTTAATTAGAGGAGTTGTAGGAAGATGTATTGGTTTCCATTTTGACAGATCTAGGCTATAGCTGCAGCCAGACTAAACACATCCTGTCTGTGATATCAGTATTCTCTGACTGGAGGTAAACTGGCAAACAAGCAGATTTCCCAAGTGTTCACTTTTTACAAGCGTTTGCAATAATTACCACGTGCGACTTTTGTTTTGCTCTGATTATAGCCATCTACCTGGCAAAGAGGAACATCCGCAAGAAAGGCATGCTAGAACCCTATGAACAGGTTCGAGTGGAAGTATAAAAATGATTGTGTTTGTGTATGTGTGTGTGTGCCTGTGTAACAAATGTGCTGCTTTTATTGTATATAATGCTAAAAGCCAAATTGTATCCCCAGTCCAATTCCCACTTAAACAGAGCCTTTTCTCTTTCCCATGCTGTCATTCCTAGAGATCTAAAGATGTTTTACGGGATCAACATAGTTATGATAGGAACACTGTTGAAACTTAGAACCTACAATAAATAATAATGTGATTATTTGAAGTGTTTTCCCTTATTCATATATATATATATATGTTTTAATTTGCATTCATTTGCTAACATGTTTATTTAAATGGTGGAATTTACCTATTAGATTACTACACATACAAATACAGCATAAAATACTAAAATTAGTTTTGGACTTAATTCCTTTAAAGGGGTACTCCAGTGATTTGGGGGACTTTGGAGAGAGATCATTTTTTCTTAAATGGTCAAAACTGAAACAGCAAAGGTTAAGCTTCAGCTTAATATAGTTAATACAATGTAATTTACCACAGTATGTCATGATGACTCAAAGGCAGAATGAGTAGGATTTTCCTAAAAAACAATGTATAGAAAATAATATATAATAATAATAAATAATAATCCCTCACTTCTGACCCACTGGAAGTGTGGGACAGTGTCTGTATCTGCAGAGACCCTCAGAGGCCCTCTGCATGTATTTTCTTATTTTGCCTTTGGGCAGTGGTGTGTAGCCCCTAGGGTTGCACCCGAATCCGAACATGTTGTTCGGGAACGCTCAAATAATGTGATGGAAACAGATATTTCTTCCACCCAAAGTTGCTCGTTATCCTTTGGAAAAAAAAAAGTCAACTCCATCATTGTAGATGGCCACAAGATAAAATTGCCCATTCTGTTGGCAACATAGGGCTTTGATTTCACTAACTAGTCATTTAAATAAATAAATAAATTCCTGTTTGCGCACAGCCTGTCCTGTTGAACACATAGTGATTGAATCAAAATATTAGGTCGGGAGATTGGTGCCCCCAGGCGATGCCCAGTACTCTCCCTCCCTCCTGGTTTCCTGCCGAGCACTTAGTTTAGTTAAACATAAAAATGAAAAAAAGAGAGAGAGATGAAAAGTATATATTTCATAATGAATTATATGCCAATATTAAATCAATTTGATGCTTTGAAGGCAATAATGAGCAATTGCATTGCCAATGAATATTAGGTTAGAAAATACAACATTTGCCCAATTTGGCAGGACTTCCTGTATAAGCCACTTCCAGTCTTCTATCCGAATACAAATACACAGACAGATAATGTTGTTGGTTGAACAGATACAGATAAAGATAATGACGTCTTTGTACGAAGTAGCCCCCAGCCAATAACAGCACGCAGGGTGTGAGGGCAGGACTCTGTAAAAACGTAGGTACCAGGTGCCAGATAGTGAGCACACATCCAAGTGGAAGCTACGACTTGGGCAGGACGGGCCAACTTTGAATGTTGTGTTTACATAACCGACAGATCCTACTCATTCTGCCTTTAACATGAAGCTTGAAGGTTCATTGTTTGTTTAGTTTCTACTGGAATCTAGTCTCTCACGTCTCTTTTTATACAGTTTCCTCTTACTGTAACATCTATTTGGTTCTCCATACACAGATGAGGAGCGCTTTTACAACTTGCTGCTCCATGCTTTCACCGTATTTGTGTTTTAAACAGGCACATTACAACCACCTCCATGAATGGCTGAACCACAAGTGGGACTTTATCGTGATGCAGGCCGTCGAGCAGTACACGTAGGTGAAACCATTACAGCTTGGTATTGAACCTCAGTACTTTCTCCTTTTCCAAGACTATTTTTTGGGGGGCATTTTACCTTTATTTGACAGTTCACAGTGAAGATGAACAGGAAATGTAGGGAAAGGGGGGGGGGTGACATGCAACAAAAGCCACATTTCCACCAAGCAGTCCACTCCAGTTCAGTTCGTTACACATTAGAACGGTTATTTTCATGTTTCGATTGGCAAAAGTTGTGGATGGTACCAACAGAAGCACTCCATGTAATATATTTGGGAAGTGAGAAATGCCAAACCAACTGCACAATCAGTTCAACTAACCCATCTGTGAACACAATGAACATTTTGATAGGCTAGGTTTCAGATTTTGGTAAATGACTTCCTCTTAACACCTAACACTCAACACTTCCCATTTGTTTTGTGTGTGCATGTGTGTGTCAGGGCTGGTAAGGAGAGGAAGAAGCCGGATCGTGTGGTGTTTGATTGCCAGGAGAGGGCTTACTGGATAGTGAACAGACCACCGGTCAGTGTGTGTGTGTGTGACTCATGTATATCCAGTATCTATATAGGTATAAATGCATGCTGTATCTACAGGAGTAGCAGATCTCATTATTATGTACTTATTATACTTACTGTACATTCCTCATGAACCTGTGCTGTTTGTGTCCAGCATCGTACTCACAGTGCTATGGACTGTGGTCCAGAGCGTCTTATTGATCCCAATACAGATCAGGTAACAGGTCAGTATACACACACACACACACACACACACACACACACACACACACACAGTGGAGAGCGACTGAGGCCTGCTGGGCTGATCTCTCACTCCAGTTCTCTTTCCTTTTCCTTTCACACAGATCCATCTACTTTTAAAAAAACCCACCAAAGTAACAAAGCTTTAGGTGCCATTTTTCAGATTTTTATTTTAATTCAGTGTTTAAAATGCTGTGCTGTGTTCTGTGAAATTGGAGGTTGATCTTTGTAAAACTGGCTAAATGAATTCATTTTAATCAATTCGCATTTAATATCAGGATCAATTTCAGATACATGTGTTTTGGTTGTTTTGAAAATGCTCTGATTACGCTGTTTTCATTGACATCTGCTCCATAACAAAAGCTCATTGGTCCTGTAGTATTTAGGCCGTAACCCTGTAGTAGTGTGAAACTGTGAAGGAGCTTCCTTTGTGGCTGTTTTAGGTTACACTGAGGTTATTGTTCATAGCAAAAGGTTAAATAGTGGAACTGTTAAAAATGACACTGCCTAACAATGAATACAATTGTTAACATTAGTTCCACCTTGACTGTGAAATGCTACTTACACATGAATGCATCAGTATTAATAATCCAATAATATATAACAGCCTAACACTCACCGGGGCCACTTCTCTTCATCATGAGTACTTTTACTTTTGATATTGTAAGGGCATTTTTCTGATAATACTTGTAATGGAGTATTTTTATATTGCAGTATTGCTTCTTTTAAAAAGATTTTAAAAGATCTGAATACTTAGCAGGAGCAGTTCATTTGCCCATCTGCAGTTTTTTTGTAGGTAAGACACCCTATTTTTCCTGAAACTGGACACAAGCGCTGAGACTTGCTGGACATTTCAATCTGTAGTATGCAAAAAAAACCCCTGCAAACTCACACATGTGCCAAACTGAGTACCAAAACTGAATGCACGGCCTAATTTGAATAAATCCGACCTCAGCTGCACCACTCCACCCACCTCAGCACAAGCAAATTGGTTTTGGAAGCTAATGGGCTAACTAGTCTTTCCTAAAACTCAGTTGTTGAGACTACAAGGAGTTTTTTTCTCGAGGTAAATGTTGAGTTTCGATGGAGTTTGCTGTAGATGGATTCTGGCTTTCTCACGGCAAGATAGGAGCATCTAACCAGGTGATCTTTGTCAACCAATTATATTGTTTGTAACATGCAAAAAATAAAATGTGAAGTATGTTGAAACTGTAGCTTGGGAGCACTTCTGGTGATCTAACACAACCACGGTGCCTTGAGTTGTACTAGTAAAGGCTCAACCTGTCCTTCTATAGTTCTCCTGGAAAGAGAACCTCTCTCATTCATTGCATTTCTTTCCTGTCTTTGTCTCTTTTCTAACAGATTTCCTTACGCTGATGAAGATAAGAGAGCAAAGCGTCAAAAAAAACAATAATCATACAGAGTTTTACCCATTCTTTTGTGTAAACTCCACTCATATAAGCTTGTGTTCCATGCAATCTTTAGTCGGTCTCTCCAGGAAATAGTGATGTTGCGATTGTAATAATGAATGTAAAATCCACCAGACGCTGCATTATTTTCCAGGGCTTGCAGTTTTGTCTAATTTCCACAATAATTCCATAAGAAATTGGTCATATGGTAAAAATGCCTACAAATTTAAATGTGACTTTCCTGCATAAAATAAAACCATACAAAACCAGGTCCTTTCAAATTAAAACCTACATTTCAACAAGCCAAGTTTAGAATATTTTTACTCTCACTGGAATTCATCACACAGGACCATAGATCTTACAAATACTGAGTCCATGTTTCAATTTCTTTTTAATAGCCGCTGCAGATGTAGAGATTTTTGGCTGCAATAATCACCAAAAAAACTTTGCACGATGAAGTTTCCTTTCCTATGGAAGCCAAGAATGGCCGTGCTTGCAATAAAAAAATAAAAAAGTTATCTCGAGATCACAAGTTAATTATTTCGTTATCTCAAGGTGACGAGATAATCAACCCGTTATCATGAAAAAACGGAATAATTAACTTGTGATCTCGAGATAGCAGCATTAAAAAAATAATTGCAAGCCATTCTTGGCTTCCGTACTTTACTCTGGAGGGACTGATTTTGTTCTTTTCCACCTTGTTTGTGCTCCAGCAGTAGTAGCTTTCTTCAGGTGTGACACCATGGGTAGCATCACGTTCCTCTGTGCTCAGTCCTCTGTTGTACCTACCTCTATACATTGTGCTGAGCCAAACAAACGTTTTTTTCTCCTTGTCTCTCAGAAAATCACCTTTGACCTGTACAGACGCATGGTAAGTCCTAGTATTTAATACGTCATAATTTTTTAGAATACACACAACACACATACGATCTGATCTGATCACAGCACCCCCACATTTCCTCCAAGCTGACTGTTTATGGTCTGAAGCTATAAACTGTGCTCAGGACATTTTCTCATGTGGATGTCTGTCTGCAGATTGGAAAATGTATGGATAGTTTGATGTCCTTTGATTCATAAAATGTTTGCAAAATCCCAAAACAAATTCTGACTTTGTTTGTGTTCCTCTTTTATCCTAGAACATGTTCTATCAGCAAGCCATCATGAGGTCAAAGGTCAAATCTAGCGTGTCCCTTGGAGCGTAAGTTCCTTTGCTTTCTGACCCTTCTAAAGGGTTCAATTTCGTTGGAAGCATTTTCTATACCTCCTTATTATAAGATAATTATATATCATTTTTGCACAATATATTTATTATTTTTATTGATAACAAAGACAATAATAATAGAAAAAAACAAAACAAGTAGAACAAATCAAGCAAGAAGATTTAAAAAAGATTAAAAACAAGGAATAAGACAAAACAATAAACATGTTGTATATAATAAAAGAGGATCTATCGATTATCAGTATTTAGTGATCAGTTAAAACACTAACATCAAAGCTGTGTGGATTCCACTGGTCTCATAAGAGTTCTGTTCCTGCAGACTGGTCAAGTACATCACAACCTACAAAAACCACGACCCGTTCCTGGCCCCTTGTCTACCCAGCAACCCCTGGCAAACAGACAACGACACGTACTGGACTCTCAACATGAGGAGGTGAGACCTGCTGCATTGTGTCTTTCTGTGGGGCTGAGAAATGACCACACTGATGGTGAGACAGTGGTATGATACTGTAATCCAGGAAGAATTTAAAAACCAGCACTGGGAGACTGTCGGCCTCTTCACACCTCTACACTGAATCCACATTGTGAGCTTATCTTTTGGATTTGGCTGGTAACCTGCTGAATTGCTTTACAGCACAGAACAGGAAGAGCATGCTCTGAACTCATTTTGCACCCTCTCGTATTACGTTTGTGTTCCCTCGCAATTTATTTTTATAACATATTTTATTCCTTTGGATCTATAGAGCAGTGGTTCTCAACCTGGGGGTTGCAACTCCCAAGGGGGTCCCGAGATAATTTCTGGGGGTCGGCAGATGGTTGTGGAGAAAAAAAATTAAATAACGTATTTTAGACTGGGGAATGGTTTTTACATTATATCGCTTGTACCAGTGATATAATTTGCCTCAGAATGGATTTTATTTGTGATTTTATTTTATTGAGTGTGTTTGTGAGGGGGGAGGGGAGGGGGGCAACTCAAAAAGGAGAAGAACCACTGCAGTAGAGGAAGGCTGAGCTGTATTATGATATCACAGCCACGGCAGCAGCTGGTCCTAACACACTGTAGAAAACTGGTTTAACTAGCCTCCGCTAGTTATCTTAGCATTAGCACATGTGAATGTGTGTGTGCAGTGAAGTGACGTGGCTGTGCTGATAACACAGCTGTCATATCTGATAGAAGCACCAGGTTCAAATCCTGGCTTTACAATGCTTTCCCAGCTACTGTTAATAGGAGCAGTAAAGAGTGGCCACATTACAGCTACCGTAGCTATATCCATAGCATCATGGCTAAATACATCATGGAAAGTGTCAGATCATCTCTCCTTTCTCTTGAGGTAAAATGAAATTCACAAATGCCTTTTCTATGAAATGATGTCTTCAAACGTGTTGGCCGTCAACGCATGAATCCACTTCTTTGATGTGTGACTTTTGAAAAACGTACAAATACGTGATACGAAATTTTGTTTGTGAATCATTTATTTTGTTCGTACAAATACAAAACTAATTTGCGCATTGCAATTGTGAAAATGAAAATTAAATTTTTACTGACACAAACACAGCTCCACACAGACGGGTCTGCGTAGTAAATGTATCATACAGCTGTGTGTATGTCTGTAAAAGGTCAAAGTGTCATGACTGGGAGTGACTCCGCCTGTGTTTATGTCCAGAGTTGACGTCCCCACTAAGATGCGAGTAGAGCGCTGGTCCTTCAGCTTGTTCGAGCTGCTGAGTGACCTGCGAGGCCGAGACGACTTCAAGGTCTTCCTCAAGAAGGAGTTCAGCGGTATGTTGCCAAGACAGTGTCATTAAACACATTTCAGTTTGGATCATGACTCTCTTGTGTTAACCCTGGCTGAGATGGGGTGTGTTTACAGCTCTCAACACAAGAATTCCCATTACTCTCTCTTGTTTAATGTAAAGAACATTTGTACACGTCTTAACTTGAGTTTTTGTCAGCCTTCCTCAAAGCAGAGTCTAACACAGATGTGATATATTTGATGTTACATTTTCTGATGTTACAGTTCACATGGATATAAGCTGGGCCAACAGATGGATTATATATAGTGTGTGTGTATATATATATATATAAAACATTTTTTTCCACAAAATAAAGGCCCCCAAACATAGGGTCCCCAACAAGCTAGAAACGTCCCTGGATATCAGGTACAAAAACAGGATCTCAAGACACACAGCCGACATGTGACATGTATTTGAATGCACAAATGAATGTTTACTAAGACAATAAGCAAAGCACTTGGGACAATCTGTTTGATGTGGTGTCCACCATCCAAAAAATTAGATACGAGCAGCACTTACATACATACATGCAGCTTAGTTTTCCTTGAGGGAGTTTGGTAAAGTTTCCTTAGAGGTGGTTCCTTCAGTGGACAAAAGATTTTATGCTCTCACTTATTTCAAACAACGTTGGTAGGACAGGCTCTTCCACAAACTGACATAACAGCTCATAGTCTTCTGGTGCCACGGCCTGGCTGTGAAAAGACAAATTAGTGTCCAAATGTGCATGTGTGTGTGTGTGTGTGTGTGTGTGTGTGTGTGTGTGTGTGGTATTTATTTTCAGATAGTACAAATATTTATTTTTCTTCCTCTTGAACTATCTGTCTATAGACTATACATACAGTATGTTGATTGGTGCCCTTCGGAGTTATGTTCTTGCTTCCTTATATCATATGTTCATCCATCATTTACAACATGTCAGACACCTCTGCTCTACGCTGCAGGGAATGTGTGCTTTGTACTGAGGCAGAAACTGCCATACAACATTAGTTTCCTTCCTAGACTCCTTTCCTTTTCAAAACGTATTACAATAACTACGGAATGACAATAATACAAAAACAAGGTGGTGTTCCATATGAAACTCTGCAATACATTTTAATTAAAAAACACATTAGTCAGCATTGTATTCTGTCATATCATCCATAATGTCCAGAAAATGACTTTGAAAACTACTATGAGTCACACATAAGCAAAAAACCTTAAAGCCACTGAAAACCTGGTTTCAAATGCTTCAAAGTAAGCTTCAAGTATTTCTCTATAACAGAACTTTTGTCTCCCCCTTCTGGCAGTGAGAGTAATTACACAGACACTGTCGATGCGTGCTCATGATGTATGCCTACAGGGGAGCTCGACCCATCAAATTTTAGGTAGAGTAAATGTAATGGCTACATAGCCTATTCCAAATGTTTTACAAACACCAACCTGTCCAAGAGCAGTAAGGCCACATCCTGTCTGC